>JAHPZR010051276.1:0-22061 GCA_019787425.1 Platygyra sinensis | reverse complement strand
ATAGCTCCCAGCATTTAGCCTTGGTTGTTTAAATATCGAAGGAAAAATCCACCGGCCGACGCAGTACATGTTGGTGGAAATTTTCAGGGACATTTTTTTTTTTCACGACGACATTTTGCTTTTGTCAGCAAAAGTCGGTGGAACTTTACACTAATATTCTAAATTTATTTGCAAAATGTCGGTGGAAATTTCCATCAACATTTTCTTTTTATAATATGAAGATACCGATGATATTTGCTTTTGCAATCAAAACGTCAGTGCAACTTTTTATTGATATTTTACATTTGTTTGCAAAGTGTCGATGGAAATTTCCATCGACATTTTTTTAATAATTTGAAGATACCGATGATATTTGCTTTTGCAATCAAAAATGTCTGTGAAACTTTTTATTGATGTTTTACGTCTTTTTGCAAGATATCGATGGAAATTTCCATCGACATCTTTCTTGCTATTGAGGATATCGATGATACTCAGCAAAACGACGCTGGAAAACTTCATCGATATTTCAAATCTATTTCCAAAATGTCGATGAAAATTTCCATCGACATTTTGTTTAAGCTTCTATCAGTAAATCAGATTCGAATTTGCAAGGTTTTCAGTCAAATATATCAGGTGATAAAATTACAATAAAGAACCAGTTTTTAGTCAAACGCTTTACTTCGGGTAAAAGTAAAGTCTTTTAGCGGTTTTTTGACAATACCATGGGGTAGAATGTCAAGATTTGGATTAGGGTAACAGATTTTACTGATATATGTCACAGTGTGGTAAAATTGAACACAACTACAGCAAAATTCGCAATGCGAAATTACAAAAATAGGAATTTGGTCAAAAAGAAACTAAAAACGGCAATATTTGACAGATTTCCGCTATTTTAGAATATCACCTTTGGTTTTAGAACGTGTTATTGGTATCTCTGATGTTAAAGCAACAACAATTCTAATAATAAAAGTAAAAAAAAAAATCCAGTAATAAAATAAGCAGTGAAAATAGTCTTGCCCGTATTTAAAATGTAACAGGTACGTTTATTTCAAGAAATACCAACTGACTTAATAATTTCAGCCGGAGTCTCTGATCATAATACCAGCGATGGGCGAACTGCTCATTTGTTAGGCAATTTTGTTTTGCGAATTGCAGGTCGTAGCCAGAAAAAGATTATGACAGAGGCAATATCGTTGAAAAAATTATGACGGAGGCAAATTTTCTTCCTTGGTATTCAGGATGTTTATCATGATTTAAAACAAAAAAAAGAAAAGAGAAGCGATGAAAAATAAGCGGTGAGGCAAATGCCTCGGTTTTTCTTTCTAGCTATCACTCTGAATTGGCTCAGCTTGATATCTGAAGGAAAGTTAAGGTAACGAAAACAAAACTCCACCTCCGGCTTCACATACCTTGGATCGAGAGAAGTGTCAAAGAACAGAAGAAAAGGTATTTCACTGAACAAGGTTTAAAGTTTTTTCGCTGGTGAGGAAACTGCATGTTTCAGTTTTATCCGCCACCGAGGCTATCGCTCAGCTTCCTTGCTAACTGAATCTTTTTCTAGCATCCTCTTCGGTCAGATGAACTGATGCATTTTAGAGGTCCACCCACGCTTTGAAGTGCATGCGTACACTGGCTATGAACAGTGATCAATATAACTTCGTATTACTTTGTAACTAATTCACAAAAACAAACGAGTTCTCCTACATCAAGTAGTTACCTGACCGTGAATATACAATCTTCTGGCTAATGGGGAGTGCTTTGTTCTCAGTTCAGTAAATTAACATATTGCTTTATATTGCTTTATATTGCTTCATATTGCCTACTCAATTTAATTTTTTGTCCTGCTTATCTGATGTAATTTTTCTGAACCTGTCAAGTTAGGATATAAGCCAGGTATAATTCTCTGTCATTACAAACATCCTGTTGCCAATGCCTCTTTCTTTCCATCTACAATGACAAAAAACACCATTACTACAATTGTTTATGGAGACACCGGGCTCTCCACTCCGCAACGTTTTAACATGGGAGCTCTTTTGCGAAGCGTATTTGACAATTCCTAAAAAAACATAGGATTAATTTTTTACAGGAATTTTTTTTCCATATGGTTTTGTTTACCTAGTATCGTTAGCCAATAGTTTGAGATTCAGACAGAAAGGAATATAAACTTCATTACTTCATTACTTCATATGTTAAACACAATCGAAACGAAATAAATCGACTGAGTACCACCTTGTAGGTAGCATCCACACTATCCCGGATTTTAAAACGCAGCTTGAAATCTGAGGTTTCGCCTACCGTCCGCACTAGTATTAATCCGTCGCGAAAGTCAGGATTTTCGAAAATCTCTTCAAAGTGGAGTAATTTGAAGACACCGGCTCTTTGCTTTCGCGTGGATGGAATTTTTTTTTTTTTTAAAACAGAGCTTTGCGAAACAATGTAGCTACAATAAACATCATGTTTTATTTTCTCATGCGATTTTCTCATGTGGCTTTCCTGAGACAGATATCCAGAATGACCGAAGGCGGATTGTTGCGTTTTTAAATTCCTCTCGGGCTTAGTGTGGACGGAAAACATTTGATGCTTTTACAGAGTGAAACCTCGGTTTTCAAATTCCTGCGACGTGGAGTGAACATGGCTTTACAGTGGCACCCCGCTATATGATATATAACGAAGTGTGCCACAGTACCGAAAAAAAGTGTTCGTTATAGCGGGGTCTTCGCCATAGTGAAGACCCTGTTATAATCTGAATTATCTGGCTAAAAGAAAAAAAATATTCGTTTATAGCGAGGTAACCAAGCTGGACAAAGCTGAACAACGGGATATACACCACCCAACACAGTCTACATACTTGCGCGTGAACAGCTACATTTAAATAAAGCAAAGCTTTGAAGGTCAAAGTTTCCCTATCTTGGCCAATAGGAGTCGCGTTTGGTCTATCAAGCATATGTATCATGATGCCCTTTTTACGGACTGCGAGCGACAGGACAAAAATTCGTTTTAACGGGGTAAATTGTGCGTGGGATCGTCAACATCTATTCGTTATAGCGGGTGATTTCGCTATAGCGGGGTTTGTTTCCACATATTTTACTGTAATTCTGCCGGGCTTTCAAATGTTGTTCGTTATAACGGGGTGTTCGTTATAAGGGGTGCCACTGTAGTTTTCAGCGCCGGAGAAGACGGTGATCGTCATTCCTAATCCGGTTTGACGTACAATCAATATACTTTTAAATTTTTCATGTTAGTTTTAGCCCTATTCTATTAAGAGACAAGTGACACGAATAGCGAGAATCATTACCACCGTTTTCTTTGATACGCGACTTTGGAAAACAAAACACCCGCGGAAGGGTTTCCAAAATTTCCGTCATGCAGTCTTGCGTGTTATCGACAGATCGGATCGAAATCAACCAATCACAGTCACTAGTGTGACCCTCAGACACTCTTTACATCATGCTTGCGGGCTGTGATTGGAGGATTTCGATCCGATCGGTCGATAACATGTATGATTAAAGGAAATTTTGGAAACGTTTCCGCGAGTGTTTTGTTTTCGAAATTCGCGTATCAACGAAAACGGTGGTAAACCTGGGAAAAGTACATGTATCTCAATGTATTAGCAAAATCTCAAACAAATCTAAAAAGAACATTTGTGGAAATAAGTCGGCAATATGGGAAAAGAAATATCCATTCATTCCGGGCAAAATAATAACTGAATGCTTGAATTTAATGTCTTTTCTTTATATCTCACATGTAATGCGTGATTTATTGTATCGTGTGTTTTTTTGCGCACAACGATTGTTTGCTTATACAAACCGTCAGCCTGCCTTTGGCTAGTATCAGCATTATACTAGTTCAACTATGCAATCTAATTGTACCAGACGCTTCTGAACCACTCTTCTTCTGAATTAAAATATCAAGCTGTTTTTTATCACAAGTGTTTCTCTGAACATCGATCAGTAAAACATCTGCCAAGAACTGCGTTTTATGTAACTGAACTTGGTCACGTACCTGTAAAATACTGTTATAAACACTTAAGATCAAAAGGCGACTCTTATGTTTATCAATTAAACGTGTAAAATTTCAGTTCCTACGTTACGTCGCTGAGCGATGTTTGGGAAACATTTTTCTTTTCTTTTTTTTTTTCTAAAATTACTATGTTAGAAAACTAAACCTATAGAAATTTATATCAACTTAAAATGTCCACAAGTTGAGAGGGCCACAAGTTTATTAGCTGTGCTATTTAGTGTTACCCTCGTAAAATAAAGTCTTTATTATTATTATTATTATAAAGTTACATATACTTATTTTTTCAAAAAAGCTAGCTAGTTTATTAAACTTTTATCGACATACGTCAGTTTGAAATGTAATAAATTACATGTAAACAGTCGCTAAAGGTGTAATATTTTGTGAAATCATTGCTTAAAACGCGTTTATTCCATTTCAGACTGCCGTATTTCGATAAAAGCTCGCCTTAAAAGTGGTCCTAAAGTTACTCAAAAGCGTAATGCGGTGATTGTTAGTGACAAGTATATTCTCTTAAACGGGTGATTGGCGATCTGGCAAAAGTTCAGTAGAACCTTCCTTTTTAAGCCGAGAGCAAAACTACCCAAGTTACTTGAAATTTTGCTTGCGATCCTCAAATAACTCTTGGTGACGATCAAATCTTGTATCTTTCAGTGATTTTCGTTTCGCTAACTTTACCGAAAATCGAAAATTAGTTTGGGATCCAAATTCACCGCCATAGATTTTCTGATAACACTTGTGCATACGAGTCGTTGGGTGTTTCAAATGAATGAAAGTCGACAAAATGTAACCAAAAACAATCCTCAGACGTTACCATTGTAGTGCATAATCTTTCCTAAAAGATATAGAGTGCCTGTATTTTCGGAAAGTTACGAGGACTCGAAAAAGTATTTTCGATTATTTTTGCGGTTCCTTGCTTACTTAAGAGTAGATGTTACAGGCGAATAGTCATCAAGCGGAATGAAATTAAAAGCTGCTAAGGATTGAGGTAGACAGATAGAAGGGAAGCGAAACCGATTTAATTCAAACTACAAAGGAAACATAATTATGGTTGCGAGCTTTCAAATTCAAGCCTACTCCTAAGGGAGATATAGAAGTAGCTCTCCCTATTGTGAAGTTCAAACAAGAGTTTCAGATTGGTTGGTGAATGTCCAGGGGAGAGAAAGTTTTTTTTTTTTTTTCAGAAATAAAAAAAAACGTTCAAAGAACGTCTACAGACTCTGATTATGGTTCCTGGTCAGTGCTACATTCATTGGAAATAATTTGGCCCCGTCCACACTAATCCGTTTTCAAACGAAAACGGAGCTGTTTTGTTCCGTTTTCAAAAAGATTTGCGTCCACACTTATCGTTTTCGTATTGTTTTCGCCAGTCCACACTACAACGCCGTATCCGTTTTCAAAACCCTTATATACCCTCAGTGCGCATGCTCAAATGAACTCGACGCATGCGCATTTCAATATATTGGTCCGCGAAGTTGGCGCCATTTTGGATACTCATGGTCGAGTGGTCTGGCGCCCGGTCCATCGCGGCGAATGCCTGGACATCATTAATTGTTCATAACCGGTGAAGCGGCAAATTTTAATATATGCGTGCCATGAAATGCCCTGAATAAGAGAAAAAAAGCCCTAAATTGGCGCGCTCGGGTTGATAAAACTACCTTTATGACTTCCACGAGTTATAACTTCAACTTTCACGCCCTGCTTTTTGAAGAAGAAGGTTGTATCATCAATTTAAGCTGATGAGTAAGTGGATATAGCAGGTATACAGAAGGCCTTTTGCTCTTAAAAATGGGCAAAAATCGGCCATTTTTAGTATGAAGGCCGTTTTCAGAAGCGATTTTCAGACAATGTTAACGGCCTTTCCAACTTTCACGCACGGAAAATGAAAAATGGCTCTTTTCTAAAACAAACCCCGTTTCGACCTTGAAAATTGGTCTACAGGAACCTTCGGCCTTTTTAGTTTGAAAACTATCTGTCCGAGTTGTGTTTGAAAATGGCGCGTTTTCAATGGAAGAGCTATTGTCTTAAAAAGACGTCTGCATAACAATAGCTGTCAAAACTAACAATACCCATTCAACAAAACCACTTAACTGTAAAATATTCACAATTACCGTGCGCGCAGCGGATTCATTCGAAACCTTGTCGCGCAATGAACAAGGAAAGCGAAACCGCATGTGATCGCGAGTTCTTTTCAAATCTCGTCGAAACCCCAATCCATGCCCTGCTTATCAAAATAGCTCCTCCGTTTGTCAACGAAGTTAATGCCATTTTTCACTTCCAACTAAACGGCGAAGCTCTTTGGAGATTGAGAGAAGTTTGTGGACAGCCAAGCACAGCGTTTCAGCTTCTGCAATCAAGTATCCTGCCTCTTGGCTACCGATTAACGGAATCTGCTGGCGAGCGTCTTGGAAGTGCTTTAGCCGAAAGCATCAGGCGGTTTCGGAAAAAGAATCAACGTCAAAATCACGACGAAACGTAAACAAATGCGAGGAATAAGAGCAGGCACATAGAGATCATCACCAGCGCCCGATCAAGAGTAGCCGCGCTGTGTTCACATTTTGCGCAGATAAGCGGTAAAAGCGGTCCACGGTTTTCAAAGTTCTTAAATAAGATGAGCAGCCATCGATCGATCAACGAACTTTGTTTGAGTGCGTTGCTTTGTGAGCGTGACAGGTGAATAACGAACAACACTACTGACTCGCGTAAGTAAACAAATATGTTGAGAATCAACCGCTCTTTAACTGCGCAAATGTTTAATAGAGAGGTTTTAACAGGCGGTACGAACACGGCGATCAAAGAATGCGCTAGGTCATTTTCAAAGACATTCGTTCGAAAGCGTTCCAAGAACAACCCCTTCTGTTAGTTTTCTTTGAATCAGTTCGGTCTGGTGCAACAAAGCAAACTCCTTCCAAACGGTCGTTTTCCTCGCGCGCAGCGATACTTTAGGGCGCGCGATTTCAGCTTTCTTTAATACGGATCAATAAAAAATTTTATAACCAGTTTTGTTTTCCCTCGCGTATTTTTTCTCGGAGAGCGGTAAATTTACATTTGAGTGGTGCGAACAGGCTAAACAATAGCGAAAACAATATACGGAAAGTTTATTGTTTCACTGCTCCGCCTTCTTCAAGTTAATGAGCTACGCCATATTCCTACGGGAAAAAGCGCGCGTTAATCTGAACCAATGAGACTCGCCTCCTGGGCTTAATTTGAATAATTATAGGTAATATGACAGACCTAAGAACTGCAAGTAAATGTCCCGAGAACAATAGGCATTCTCCGCGATGCGTGTCTATTTTGATGACGTCACCGTTTTCAGATACCATCGTTTTCTCCGTCCACACTATAAAACAGCGTTTTCAAACAGCATCGTTTTCAAATCGCTCTACTCTGGAAAGCGTTTTCAAATGGCTCCGTTTTCGGTGATCGTTTTCGGCGTTGTGGTATGGACGATAGCCGTTTCCGGAGCTAGACAGCTCCGTTTTCGTTTGAAAACGGATTAGTGTGGACGGGGCCTTTGTCTCATGAGTATCCATCATCATTTCGGAAATGGAAATGAAACATTCCCATAAGATCGAAATAAGTCAGAAAATGTTTACAGCTGCAGCGTACAAAACAGGCGGATTCCTATTTCGCGTGTTAACAGAATGGCATCTTGTATGAATAAGTGCCTGATATGATAGCTATTGTTAACTTGATTACGTCATGGGAAGATCACCACGAGTTTATTCTCGCCTGAATTTGCATGTCTTGCAAGGTTAATATTGAAAATTAGGCATGGTCCTTTTTCATGTGAGTTGGAAAAAAAACCATAACAAATTGAATATTTTCATTGGTTTTTGTAACTCACTTACAAAGGTAAGTCGAACATTGAAAATTAAATTTATTATAAACAAACAGTTGTGCGCCCGTGCTAGAGCACCAGAACAGTCGGCAAACACTTCTAAAAAGAGAGGTGAAAGATTTTCCAGTGAATTCGGCTAAACGCTGTTGAAAAAATCAACTTTCGAGACACAGCTAACCCCTGATCAGATGACAATGAACGTAGAATAGTAAGTCATGCAACGGAGAAGGAAAACTAAACAAAGTACATGAAAACAACAAGGAAAGCTTCAAGGGGCATTGTCACGAGGATTTTGCTGTTTTAGGTCAATTGTGTGCTAAAATCATTACTTTAAGGCTTCAATCATAAACAAAAAGCTTCTGTAAAGCTACTACAAAGATATCAAATCAATTTTATCCGATAGGGCTAACCATAACAAATTTCTTGACGATTTTTGGAACTCAAATTTCAATCCATTTCCATCCGTGCCATCCGTAGCGACAGGCGACAGGAAACAGTTTCAGTACCTTCCAATAGTCTTCGATGACAAAACTAGATCATTAGTTTTGGAATTCAATTGATGTGAGGGCACCTTCTAGCCCTTTATAAAGTAGCCAAATAGCGTGACAAGGCCCCTTTCAGAAATGTGCATAAAACTCATTCGTATCGTCTTAGTTTGAAATGGGAGAGTTTTGGTTCTTTTTTTCTTTTTTTTTGGAATACGATATGCGCTAGGTATAAGCTTTAGCAGGAGTTCGCGCAAATTATCGTAGCATGAAGCCGCCTGAAAAACAATGTGATCTAAGTTTTTCATTCCTATTCCGTACAGAAATTAGCCCTATGAAATACAGCCGTGTAGAACAGAAGTGGAAAAAAAAATTCACAGCAAGGCGACCGAGCTGAAAACCGAAGGTGATTTCAAATCTTTGCGTAAATCTCATTCAAAGCGGCAAATGCCAAATAAAATTTTGCGTTGAGTGTGTAAATGAGTTTTCTAAGATGATAAGAGATGTGTAGTATCGCTGAGTATTTTTACGAGTTGTGCCGTATTTTGGCGAGCCCGTAGGGTTAGTCAAAATACAAACAGCGAGTAAAAATTCTTAGCGATACTACACAACAAACGTCTAATAAGAGATTTATTATCCAACACGCTTAACTGCTATGTTCGTGCGAGCGAATTTCGTGGAGATTCGGGAGCTTAAGCAAGCGCGTTTTTGAGACGCGGACGGTAACCGGAAGTGAGCTGTTTTCACTTTTAACTTGCCCTCACTCAAACACATTCACATTGCTAAGAATCTTTTCTCTATTAGATATGAGTGGTATAAAAATCTAGGAGACAATCCTTTCCTAGCACGCGAAATGTTCTCTTCCGGTTGCCGTCCGCGTCTCAAAAACGCGCGTGCTTAAGCTCCCTATTTATTTACAGGGAATGCGTGATAGAAGTATGCGAAGCGGAACGGAATTGGCGCGAGAATTCTAGCTAACTGATTGGTCAACGGCATGAAACCTCTCTAAACGGTCCTCTGGAGTACAAATACCGCGTGATATTTGTACTCGTCTTGAAGCGTTATTTGTACTCTGCGAAGTGCAGTTGGATAATAAAAGGTCATATTTTCCGACTATTGTAAGTCTGTTTGGTGATTTCACTCAAGAAAGCATACAAAGATGACGCCGGCGTTCAAACTCACTACATCAAATATTTTATAGTCAAACAGCAAGCAGAAGTGCATATGGCTCTACTTTATTGGTTTTCCTTCTGCTTTGATGTGATACAGAAATCCTCCTTACTGTAGGTACAGGAGAATTCGTTTTAGTGTCCACAAACTTTCGTTGCAGTTAATTTCCCTCCAGCTTCTTTCGATTGCACGCTAAAGTTTGCATTGTTGTTTAGGGGAGAAATAAGATCTGATCCGGTCTGTTCACTTTAAGGTACAAAGAATGCTGCAAAATGAGTTTATTGCAAAAGTTTTCATACAATTCTTAAAAAGTCAACGTTCTTTAAATGAAAAGTTACCGTATTGTCGCCGAGAAATACAATTCTAATCCAACCCATACATGTTTTTCCGCACGACAAAAAGCACATAAAGCAATGAAATATCCATTTATCCATATCGAGGATATATGGCTTTTCCTAACAGAATACTTCGACTCCACATATCCATTTCACTTTACCACAGGCGTACGAGCTAGGAGGGGGCAGGGGGACTGCCCTCCGGCTACGGAAATTTCGTGAATTCCTGGGCCAATTAAAACGCTGACGTTGGGGCAACGACACTTCAACATTATAAACACTACAAAATAATGCTGGTTGCATGATTTCTAGAACTCGTGAATAGTTAATTACTTTTCAGAATTTTTTTTAGTTTTAATACATGTAAGTTTTAGATTTTACTCGGATTGAGACTGTTGATAGAGTATGATTGATTGACTGATTATGTAAGCTTAAGATATAACTATTTTTTGTCTCCACTTCACAACAAATAACACAGTAGTGTAAACCATATAGGTTTATTTTGGGTTGCCTGCCGGGAACCAACCCGAGGCGTACATATATACAATCCATAATACCATATACAGTCCATACACAATCCTCGTATAAAGCAAAACCTTAGACACTCAATATAGGGTATAGGGCACTGACATCTCGACTCTTACAAGACGAGATAAAAAGAGCTGGGCAACCGCTTAAAAAGATACTACTACGGTTAGACGGAGGCCAGAAAAAACCTGCCAAAAAACCCCTTTTGGGGAAAAATACGACAGGAAATCTGGGAAGGAACCCTGGCCCAAACTCTATGCAGGTAGCAGCCCATCCTACGAGGCTTTACAATTCAAACAAAATAAATAAACTATAAAGAAACTTGGCATCAGCCAAAGGTCGACGGTTGGTTCCGAAGGCCTAGATGGACACCACGTGCTATACTCTCTCTGCCACTGCGTCATTACCCATGACGCTCGGGCCTAAGGCCCAGGCCTTGTCGTATCACGTGCCGACAAAATATTTATTTCTACCTAATTCGCAGGCTCAATCGTTAGAAATACCATATTTTTTTGGAATCATAGCAGTTTCATTAGATCTGGGAATTGTAAACATTTTACTTTGTCATGCGTACCGAAAGACCTCTCAAGTTCATGTCGACGATAGAACCGCTTAAGAGTGAGTGCCCAGAAAAATCAAAAATTAAGCGGCAAATTTCAAAATTTTGAAATCGCTCAAACTTTGGCAATTGGTGGTCCATATTGAACTATTTATCGCTATGTGGCTCATTTGTCAAATGGTGTTGTCAAATGACGATACTCGATTTTGGGGCCAGACATGGAAAAATTAGGCTCAAAAATTAGGAATTTTGAAGCTAACGGCTTGCCGTTACTATAACCCTAGAAGACATCCACTTGCAAACAGCTTATTCTACAACTTTTGCGGGTTATATTTTACAATTCTTATGACATTTGAGAAACAATAAGATATTGAGTGAGACCTGAAGGAAAGCCCACTGTTTTTCCATGGAAATTACTAGCGAACATTAAAAAAATTTAAAAAAAATAAAAAAAAAAAAATTACCGTACTACTTTTATCACAAATCCAATGAAATTTATCACTTATAATTCAGAATAGGTAAGCTCTTAGCTGATGCCATTTTTTTTCTGGGGAAATTAGATTGCGCTATATGAGAGAGCGCTCAAAATTGAATTTTTTCGTACATTAGACAAATGATTGCGTGACCGGTCGTGACCGACAGCTCTAGCATTGCAGAAGAAAGCCCCAGACCCAATGGAAAACATATCTTCTTCTTGTTGCCGAGTTTTCTTATTTAATACTTCTCGAGAAATACAGCGGCTAATGGCATGCTTGTATGATATCTTTATGTGAACAGTGCATCTGCAGAGCGTTAACTGAGTTTACTTTTTCAGCTGAATGATACTTTTTTACCGGTACAGGAGTTAATTAATTGATACCATTTCTATTTTTTAAGGAATCATGATTTCAACAACGATCAATTTTTCATCTGAAAACCTTGAAATTAGCCTTAATTTCAGCCGCCTTCTCCACTCGCTAAGTCACTTGGGGAGAGAGACCTAGCGAGCGAAGGAGGCGGCTGAAATTAAGGCTACCTTAAAATGAACCATTGGTTACTGTTGTTATGGTTGCTAATTATAAACAGGTTGTGATCCCAGTTACGGCAATTTTTCCCGCGGCCTGCCTCACGCTACGCAGCTCAGCAATGGCGTTTTCATGCTCTTTTCAACCTGGAAGGTCCTGGAACAGACTGCTCGTTTGATAGATTAGATACTAGTAAAAGCAAGAGTCTTGAAATTGTTACTTTACGCAATTGCTCAAAAGATATTTCGAATTATTCCTCTCACTGGTCATTTTCTGGAGTGACATCGGAAAGTGAACTTATAGTTGCTAGAGTGGGTATTTTTGGCGAGGACGAGACTCAAGGCTGGTTTTCCGACTAGCGACAGAGTCGGAGTCGGAGTCGGAATCGTAAGAGACCTTATGACCTAGTGTAAATCGAAAATCGGAGTCGAAGGCGGAGTCATATGCTCGACGGAATCGGAGTCGGAAGAATCAGAACGTTTCCATTTCTTCCGATTCTGTTTACGACTCTGTCGCTTATTGATCCAGTGAAATTAGGTTAGCTTAGTGATCCGATGAAAGTGGGTTGTCGGAGTCGGAAGCAGAAGCAGAAGAACCAGCCAATCGCATGGCCCGTAGTCGAATATTGTGATTGGTTTATCCGCTTCTGCTTGCGACTCCGACAATGCAGTTTTTACTTGATCGTTTAGCGACGGAGTCATAAGCAGAATCAGTGTTCTGCTTCCGACTCCGTCGCTTTCATTTTCACTAGATCGTATCGCTCTAAGCTTCTGATTACGACTCCGACTGCGAGTCCGTCGCTAGTGAAAACCAGCCTTCAGAGACTAGACACAATCTGCCCACATCACAGGCTTGAACCCGAACAACTTTTCCAAGTGCGGGGCGTCACTCCGACGGTCACTCCAAGAAACAGACCATGCAGACCGCAGACCATGGACACTGAGTATTTTTTTTATTCTAGTTTTTGCACGTACTTTTGACTCGCAAATATTTTTGGTTCTGATCACAAATTATTTTGTTTTTCGCCTACCTCACTTACTTTGCGACTGAGGTCGAAGCGCCTGAGAAGGAGGCTGGTACATTTATATATCTGAGTGTTTGTTATGCACAGGCCGCGCTAGCTTGGCATTTGACTGTTGACCTGTTATGGACTTTGCAAGGAAAACTCCATTTAGTCGTAAACATGCTTAAGTAAAGCTAATTTAAAATGTAGAAATAAACTTCACTTGTAATTTTTACAACGCGTAACATGTGTATTTTCTACTCTTGGTGTACAAGATGTAATTCCAAATGGCTGTTGTAGCGTGACCGCGATCACGTCAAAAAAGCCGAGCGCATGGAAAGGCCACAGAAAACCGACGAGCATTTAAAATTCTCGGCGCAGTACGGTTGCCGTTATGAGTTGATGTACTCGCGCTGTGAAATGTTGTCTTTCTCTTAAACCTGGTACAAGATTGTAGCTGTAGCAAGTGCTCATATTATTACTACCCGGAAGCTTGAGTTTATCGTATTTGGCCACCAACCACAATGATTCTCGTCATTTGCTGCGAAATATCGAATAATGTAAAATGAGTATTTCTATAACTTATAGCCGGAGTTTGAACAATTTTGTGTTTCGCAATTTTGCCCTCTAATTGTTGAGTTCGTTTGATCCTTGGAGACATTCACTTTTAACTTGCAAGACTCAAACGTATCTGTTCTTTCCGACTCATACTTTAGAGACTACACTTTTTTTTGTAAGATTGTTGTTTTTCCGGCCCAGGCTGGATATTCTTAGTTTTCTTCCGATATTAGACTGAAAATATTATTGTATTCAGTATTCTTAAATAATAGCTTATGACATTTTTGTTTTAGAATTTATTGGCGTGTTTGGTAATTTAGATCTGTATCGCGTTACATTGTGCATGTGCTCCATCGCTTTTCGTTGCAGTCAGCGAAGTCCAGATGTCACGTCAAACGACACTAGAAATAGGATGATGAAAACGAAAGTACCCGATTTAGTTTCAACTATGTGCAGGAGAATCAAGTGTAATCACTGCAGTAAACTCTTTGTTAACCATCAAGGGTTGTTTTACGATTTAAAAACATAAAACTGCATCGTATTTACAGATGTTTCAACACACAAAATGATATCTATCCTTTTCAAAATCTCAGCCTCAGCTTATTCGATCTTAAAATATTCTTAAAATTTCGCAAATTTCAGCCTCGATATAAAATATATTCTATAAACTAGACGCATATTTGCGTTCACTCGGGCTTTGAGTTGGAGAGAAACATTGTTTTTGTTCAACGTACTTCGGTAAGGCTTTTTTGTAATTATGGGTTTATCTTGTAACTGGTTTTGTCGCGGTATGCTGGAGATTCAGGGTTATTACTTATGTATACAGTATGCGGAAAACATATTTGTTATGCAGTGTGAAGGCGTTTTTTTTTCCGGGTTGGCTAAATCGCAAGCAAAATGGAGTGTTTATCGTAAGCAAACCTTAGCGCGGGGTGACCGGAAATGGGGTCACAGAGTCTACTTGGGAAGTACTACCGAAGTGTTAAGTTACACGCCACTGATTAAATATTCATTTCGCAACAAATATCGGCAAAACGAATGAGCTCCACGCTTTCAAAAAGAATTCACACGAACAATATTTGATCAATAGCCGAGGTTAAACTTCGTTTTCTTAAATATATTTTTAGCATTTACACAACAGTACAATGATGATGATGACATGACATGGGTATACACGAAAGAATACCGTGACGTGCATAGACAGGATGGGCTCTTGGCATAGACAAATTCTCTAAGAATCCTCTAACCTTTCTGCTTTTGTTCCTTAGACTTTTCAAACTTCGTATTGGTATTCTGCTTGGTTCACGATCGCGTCTACATACACGATGCGACTTTAGTTTATGCTTCTCTCGATTAACGTTACACTAGTAATAGTTTTCACTAGAGCTGCCCCCGCTTTTGAAGATCTGTTTAACACCTGTAGATCGTTTTTACTGAATATAAATACTGTGCATACGACTGTTAAAAAAGAAACGTTTGAATATTTATTGAAGTTAACATCCATGACTGGTAAACATATTTTTCTGTAAATGGCAATTAAATCTACTACAGCCATACATTTTCAGTTTTGTCATTTTTTTGTGAAACAGCAACGTATTGTGTGTTAAGAAATTTGTTTATTTTATTGTAAAGAAAATATTCTGTGTAAACAGGCTTAGAAGTTTGAATATCGCAATTGGTGCAATTTAACCTTCCTCGATTTGTGCGTGATTGAGTTACAAAAATAGGTCACATATTGTTATCTAAACCCAACTGATTTAATCCATATGCTGTCACTAATGTCAAAAGAATACTGCTATTCAAATTCACAGAACTCGAGCATGAGCGACAAAAAGAATCAAATGTTCTTCGTGTCATGAAAAGGCTCTCTTCCTCTTCATTGAGATAACCAAATGTTCTGTTCTCAAATATCAGATCTAGCTAAAACAGGCATTACAATCCCTAGCCGCAAACGAACTACAAAGATCTATTATGTATGACCAAACAGGCTTCCTAATTTCCCTCAAAAATGAACAATCTTCTCTCGAAGAGATATAATGTGAGCAAACATTGAAAAGCAGGTCTGCAAACTCATTCCTAGTACGTAGATTTGATAAATATGGAAGAAACAAATGCGTAGAGATTTCCAAATAAGCATCAACAGCACATGAATAAATACCAGGGTTAATTAACAAAAACAGAATTCATAAAGTGCCCTCTTCGAACTGTAACCACCTACTTGTTTATATTCGACAGCGACACATTCAAATGGAAATTGATCTAACAAACTCCGTATCTCTTTCTGACAATGTCAATGCAACTCTGAGTTGAGATTCTGTTTTGATCGACATTATCTTTCTGATTTGTTGGATCGAGTCTATCGATCATCTTTCTCAATCTGTTGGATCGAGTCTGTCGACCCCGTTGCTGATTTGTGTCTAACAAATCAAATTTTGTACCGTATAATTTTATTCAGTGCTGTGAATGCTTTTGAATTCAAATAAATCACTGAACTACAAAATAATCACCCTATCAAAGGCTGCTACGGCCCGGTTTAAACGTCGCATTTTACACGCACCGAATCAAGAGCTAGCGACGTGTTTTAAATTCCCATTCGAGCAAACAAATTATTTAACATAATTTGAATTCGATTTGGTACATGTAAATTACGGCGTTGAAATCAACTGTCGAACTTCAGTCGTATATTCGACTGGATCAGTCGAATATTCGACTGACTTGCATCGAATTGAAATATGTCTCATTTAATTTTACATGCACTAAATTTGGCAATTCGATTCGGCACATGTAAAATGCGACGTGTAAACCGGACCTTAAAAAGGCGTGACGCGACTTCGTGGTTGCAAAACCTTGACACGCTCCTAGAAGATGGCAAAACGCGAACTCGTGGTTGAAATGCGGCTAGATGGTAGCGACATGCGAACTCGTGGTTGCAAGACCTTTAAACAGTGCTGAAAGAACTCGAAATGCTGTTAGAAGACGACGAAACGCAACCTCCTGCTCGTAAGACCTTAAAGCGCTGCTCGAAGACCTCGTGGTTGCAAAATAACATCTACCCGACAGCACCTTGCGCACTTGCTGAAATATTACCCGAGACCACCGTGCGCGCCTAGTTTGATCACATCGAGATTTTTTTCGCATACTACAATTTACTTACTTACTTACATCTTTACATTTTTGAAATTCCTTATATGTATACACGCTGGGGATCCTAGGGTGCCTCCTCGGGTTTTGGCCTCTGGGCCAAAACCCTGCGGGGGCAATAACTCAGTTGATATAGCATGTTTCTCGATGAAAGGTTCACTCATAAATGTCCGCTCATAAAGAGATCTCTCGTAAGGTTTGCGGACCAACCCGTTCCCAAAGCGCTCTCTACCGCGAACGCTGTGTGCACATTTTGTATCCGTTTTGTAACCGCACACAGTATTTGTGCTGATCTTCCACCGCATAAACTCTTCTCCGTCCGCCATTACACCATGCCATGTGCTCATCAGTAAAATCTTCGCGCATGCGTATTAATTAAAGAATTGCAAACTGTGGCTGAACGAAAAAAAAAAAGAAGCCGAAATTTCAACTCGGGCGTTTCCTTTGGAAAGCCCGAGTAAAAAAGAGTGTAGCACATCTAAGTTAGTCGTTGGTAAGATTTTTTACGAATCAATTAAAGAAGGCACGTAAGCCGATTCAGAGACACAGTGGCGTGGACAAACTCCTTTGTAAGCCAGTTTACCGCAGGAAAAAATAAAGTCAACCTCGGGCTTAAAGCTGCTGCCCTTGGCTTGCGGCCTTGGGTAGCATTTTAAAGACTTCGGACACAATACGGACTTCCTAGCAGGAAAAATCAAAGGCTCCTTCGAGCCACCTCATGGTATGTGGTAATTACTCTATGATCATGAGGTGCTGTCCTTTGCCCCTTTTTGAACTAAGCAGTGTTCCATTTGTAAGGTGTTTTAGTTGAAAAGTAAGTTAATAAGCAGCCATTAGTGTAGCATGTTTATATAAATAAGGTCTTCATCTAATAGATATCATGTTTTAACAAGAAACATAAGCCATTAATGAGGAAAGTGTCTAAATTTAAACGTTTATGTATTTATTGTTTATGTTCAACGGTTTAACAGTGTACATGAACATTTGGGAGCATATTGTCTATAACATCTGGTTCCTGCAATAGTGTATCTGTCACTCCTCAGGGTCGTTCGTCAACTTCACACCAACCATCATCATTATCTTTTTCTCTGTCTGGATTATGAACATTAGCAGGGAAAATATGGTTGTGACAATTTGTGACAATTTCATTAGTTTGCACATCAGCTGGACGTGTAAGGGTTTTGATCAAATTCACTGCACTCTTCATGGGTGCTTGATTGTGAAGTTATGCCATGTACCCAAGCATTTTGTACTTTTTATTCCTTCAGTTTTAAATAATCCACTTGTGTCTATAAGATATTTGGCTGCATCTAATACTTTCTTAGGGTTGTCATTCTGAGACTGATAGTGTTGCTTGTACCCAAGTCACCTTCTAAGTTTTATTGGAATGGTCTGTGATTAATTTGTTGGCCTCAGGGGACTATGACCATTTGAATTTTCATCACTTGGCACATTGACAATGTTTCCATAAATAGACAGTTGACCACCTGTAGGTAGTTCACAGTATATGAGGTGATAGTAGTCGCTCTTTTAGTGATGTCAAATTCAATACATCAGGCTTATAATGAACACCCAAATTATTGGCTTTAGAACAGCTGGGTAACCTCCCATTTTTAGACTTGATATGTAAGTTAAGCATCTTGTTCTAAAGCCGTGGGGATTCCTTTGACAAATTCTATCTTTGGTACGGTGACTAGCCTTTCCATATAAGCGGGCTTCCACTGTGAGTAACACCACACTATCATTTCGGGAGGAAGGTTAGTCATTCTGAAAGCCTGTGTCAACAGCGATTGAACCCAGACAGTCTTGCCTGATCCGGTCATCCCAGCCACCATATCATACAAGTGAACGGATGTCCAAACTGAAACCGCTGACACTTCTCAACGGAATAGTGCATGGCATTAAATCGAGTCAAGCAACCGGGATTACTGTGCCTATTATTGATCTGTCTTTTCATACTGTCTTTTCTGCTAAAGGATTTTTCACAGTGGGGACAGGACCAACTCATGTCACCTCCTTGACAGCTAAATGTAAAGTGAGAATAAAGTCGAACGTTCCGCGTTTACATAGGCTCACAAATTCTCACATTTTTATTGTTTAAACTCCACCACCACCACCACCGCCTCCGCCATCGCCACCGCCACCGCCACCGCCACCGCCACCGCCACCGCCACCGCCACCGCCACCGCCACCGCCACCGCCATCGCCACCGCCACCGCCACCGCCACCGCCACCGCCACCGCCACCGCCATCGCCACCGCCACCGCCAACGCCAACGCCAACGCCAACGCCAACGCCAACGCCAACGCCACCACCACAATTCTATTGTTTTAAACCACCACCACCACAATTCTATTGTTTTAAACCACCACCGCCACAGTTCTATTGTTTTATTTAAGATGATTAAATCAACGCCACCACAATTCTTTAGAAAAAACCGTTAAGATGCGTCTCTAGTTCAGTCCGCAATTATGTCTCGGGTAGTAATGAACAACCGTGGTTTTCTTCAACTGTTAGCGCATTGTCCTATTTACCAATGTGAGTTTCTATTAAGGACTGCCACTCCGCAACAAGTTCACGCATTAGTTCAAGTTTTATACAATGTGCTCAAGCAACACATCCCCTTTCCCGAAGAAAATAGGCAGAAATTGCCTCCATACAAGGATGCTCTAATTCGTCTTGCAGAACCTAATGTTCCCTACAAGAAGAAAAAGTATATTCTTGTGCAGGAGGGTGGCGAATTTATTCAAGACCTGTTAACCCCGGTTATAAGTAGCTTGGGATTTCTTATGTTATAAACGCAATAACCCTTTATGAGTTGGATCATTTCATATCTTGCTTTTGACGAGTGCGGGTCCAGCATGGAGCGAATGGTACATTGGGATGATGAAGAAAATGGAGAAAGCGAAATGGCGCCTTTTGAGGAAGCAAGCGAGACAGATGTTTCTGACGATGAGCAGAGCAACGATGAGGAACCACGAATTAAAGATGTTTTAGAGAATCTCTCAAAACCCGTTTCCATAGAACGCGCTTCTGACCTGTTAAACAGTATGGCTGCTTCCAAAGATATTCTGTTTTGGACCCCACGTGGGCAAATACTTCGAAAAATCGCATAATCCCTGTAACAAACATCGCTGAGTTGGTGGAATACATACTGCTGCCTCATAACGATGAGGTAATCAAGCCCAGAGCGCTTAATACCTTTCTGGATGGTCTGGCAGAGTTAGGAGTGGACAAGCGTTTAATAAAAAACAAGAAGATTTTAAGCGATTTGCTAGAAAAAAGAAAAGGTTTATCGAGAGAACGAAAAGGAAGGTGATGATGACAGCGACCGTAGCGACAGTAGTGAAGGCGAGGAAAGTCAATCCGAAAGCAATGATGAGGAAAGTGATAGCGAGTCTGACCAGTCTGAAAGAATCACGCAACAGGAGACCTCGAAACCATGTCGTCATTGTCAAAATAGAAATATGTCCGTAACTGCAGTGGTTAATTGTCCCGGATGCTTTTGGCACGATAACTATTCTATTTGTCCCATTTGTGGTTACGACATCCCGGTTGACAACGAACGTATAAAAGACGTCTTTGCCCGTTGTAATGACTGTGGTGCAACGTGTCACGAAAACATGAAAACATCGAAAATGAGCTTATATTTTCCCAGTGAAGACTGAATTTTTTCGTCATATTGTTGTTACTGGATCATGCCCGCATTGAAAGAGCAAACTGTAGTACTTGAAAAGTTAGAGCTCAGAGAGTTGTAAACACTGAGTTAAAGATTAATGGATTGCAATAAACGTCTTTGAAAAGCACTTGTTCCTTTTCTCGGTCTTGAATATATGTATGGAAAACTCTATTTGAACAAACAGAGTTGTTTTGTGTTGTCTATTAGGTTCATCATAGACCAAAAAGATATCAATTTAATTCGCAATCGTAGATTTTTATAATGACTGAGATGTATATTTCGTAGTTGTTGGAGCTTTCGTTGTCAATAAATTGTATTTTTATTCATTTCAAATCTCTGTGAATTTGAATCATTTCGCTATTAACAAGTAATAATCAAGAAACGTATCGTTTGAAAAATATTTATTGTCACGTGTTGACAATTTAAATAGCGCTCTGAACTTCTGTTGTTGTCATTTCAATGGTAGAGTTGTCCCATGGGTTCTCTTTTCGAGTTTGTATTCAAATCTGGGGTTAAAAGTAAGTGGAGTTCAGTGCGTGACTAACGGAGCGGAAAACTCGAGCAGTTAGCTAAGAATTTAAATTCTCTCTCGTCAGCAAAGCTGAGAGGTCAAATAAAAACTAAACTGGTCTTTTCATGAACAAATTAGGGTTAAAAGAGCCCGATTTCCAAAATCGGAGAACGTTTTCAAAGAAAGCTAGAGAACCTTATTACGCTGTCAAAAATTTGCGCTTGTCAACGTTTCCTGATCACGGACAGTTAGGGTGATGCTCGATATACCAAGTCAATATATGCACTATTGTCTCGTTCTTTTGTGTGAAGTCTTTTGTGTTATTGTGTAAGGGATAGGAATCATTGTTGTGTTCTTTGTGACGTAACTCGAGACTTGCTATTCACTTGGTATATCGTGCACCAGCCGACAGTTAAACAAGCGTCCAAAAGAGCTTGAAATTCGCGAACATGGGTAACGGAAGCCATGTTGATAAACAGTAAACATAATTTTCCAAACAACGAGCTCGAACGAGTTATTTCTTAGCAAAGCGATTGCAAGATAAGCACATAAGATGTTTTTTTCCAATCAAAGTTCACTATTAGCGGGCAAGCCCAGGCAACCTTATTGTTTTTATTGTACTAGAGCGACGCTTATTAGTATGGAGGAAGGCACCTCATTAGTATGGAAGAAGGCACCTCATTTGTATGGGGGAAGGCACCTCATTAGTATGGAGAAAGGCACTTTATTAATATGCAGGAAGACAGGGAAGGCAGGGGAAGGCAGTAACGCGGCTTAAAATGACCTTCTATAACTACTAAGACAACTGGCAACAGCTTCAATTATGATAGCACGACAGTCCATGTTAGTGTTCCTTTCCAAATAACCTTGCCAAGAATTACACCATTTTACTAATGCTAGCTCCAGTCCCTTGCGGGGGCAAAGTTTGATCTATTTAATAAATTAATCAGGCCATCTTTAGCAAAGCGATCATTTCTTGCCCCCACAAGGGAATGGGACTAGGAAATGTTTGCATCAGCAAAATGGCCTACAGTATGGTTTAGAGTGATTCACTAAGTACTGAATGCCAATACTGCGCAAATAGAAATGACTATTAGGACTTCCATAGAGTTGATGTAACACAGCCCTAAAAAAGCAATCACCACCTCCTCTAACACAATCTGAATTCTAATAAACAAACAGAATTTGTGGGTGATATTAAGGGTACTGATTTTCAATACTCATTTATAGGACCAGAATTTGACTCCATTT
>JAHPZR010051275.1:0-19576 GCA_019787425.1 Platygyra sinensis | reverse complement strand
GCACGTTATTTTCGTAGTTTTAACCAGATTTTTTGTACATGAAGAATTCTTTTTCAAGCATTGCATGCTTAGGATATTGCAGTAAAGAATACCGACGCCCAATTTTGGGTTATTTTGGCATCTTACTATGACTTCTGTTGTCAGAATACAGGGAGAGTTAATATTCCAAGCCAATACTAATTACGTAAAGCCGTCTTTTATCTCACGCTTAAAATGATTTTGGCAGAAATAATGAAATAGTAGCGTATACTCGGAGAATTGTCTTCTTTCCAGTGTTTGACCCTGGCAGACCACATAGCTAATTTACATAATAATCTTAAACCATGTGGTGGCTATCATGGCTGACTAAGGCTCATTGAATCATTGTGAAAAGTTATAAGTTTCAAAGAAAGGATCCTCCAGTTTGACAAATTATTGCTTTTGCATCACATCGCAGTTCTCTGTACTACTGAAAGACTCGATGTCCATATCTTCATGGCAACAACAAAATCTTATGACAAATCACAGGCGTCCCAAACTCACGTTTAGGGAAAGCGAAGATATTATTATCTATTTATTCATATAAGCGTCACGGCTGTGCGTGTTGGAAAGTGACCTTTCATCTTACGCGGTGTTAGGTTACACGAAAACCGTTGAGAATTTGAGCGCTTTATAAGACGTGGTATGGGGATTAAAATATCGTTGATTTACAACGCTAAATACTTGAAATATCTACGTTTTTTAAGTAAGATGACTAAAACAAACTTATCTTTTGTGGGTCCGTTGTGCTTTTTCGTTATTTTCGCTGTTTTGAGCGTTTTATGCCACTACTGTCCTTCCCTTCATAAGACGGAGAGAAGAACAGTAGCATAAAACGCCCAAAACAGCGAAAATAACGAAAAAGCACAACGGAAACACAAAAGGTAAGTTTGTTTTAGTCATCTTACTTAAAAAACGTGGATATTTCAAAGTATTTAGCGTTGTAAATCAACGATATTTTATTCCCCATACCACGTCTTATAAAGCGCTCAAATTCTCAACGGTTCTCGTGTAACCTAACACCGCGTACTGAGATGAAAGGTCACGTTCCAACTCGCACAGCCGTGACGCTTATATGAATAAATAGATAATAATATCTTCGCTTTCTATAAACGTGAGCTTGGGACGCCTGTGGACAAATCAAAACCTTCTCGACAGCTGCACGGGATCAGAAATAACTCCAATAGAAAAAGCTCCTTGAGAAGTAACTCCAGAAAATTAAATTATCAAATTCAACCTAAACTGCGGCTGTAAAAACTTGAAACAAATAAACAGAAAATAAAGAAAAACATAAGCCTTTTCTTCGCGATTAATTCCTTCAGATCTTCTCCGTGATAGTGGTTTTAACCCTGACATGAAGAAAATTCTAGATTTGTTTGCGGTGATCCAGTTCTCTTTCCTAAACTATTTTTCACGAAATTCTTGTTCTCAAAGTCACATGGTTGAAATGTAAGGGCTTAGTATGTTAGTATGATAAGGTCAGCAGATATGAACCATTCAATATCTAAGTCTTTTATTTTCAATTCCTGTTCAAACAATTTGTTTTTTAAGGGACGGAATTTTGACGATCTGTGTCAAGTAGTGTTGATGTTACTTTTCTTCGGCAAAATTAGACATTTAATATTTCATTTCTTTGCTCAAACATCATTGGAAACCTCGTCTATTTAGCATCAATTTTGATACGCATCATTTTATTTTCTTATTTACTATGAAAAGGAGTTTGCAGATTGCGCATTTTGCTTTTGGGGATGAAGAAACTATAAACTTCGGATGTGGAATTAAGGAAATTAAAAAATGTGTTTTCAAATGTTCGGCCGGAAATGCTGAAGCAACATAAACAAGGACTAAAATTTTTAAAAATATTTCTGTTTACACATCATGTAAGTTAATTAACAAAACAGAGAGAATTTCGATTTCCAAAGAAACTGACCTATTATTGGAAGTGCACCGTTCACCATTACAACATGTATTTTAGCCATCTTGCACTAAAATTTTAAAGAAAGTTTGAGAAACGTGGTCTTTTAGATTTCGCGTGACGACGTTTATTTTCTGCTGCAACGATTAAGATTTCACTTAAGAATTTTTTTCATTTTATTTTTTTCTGTCGATATCTACATTTTGATTCTCAACGTGAATAGCTTGCGAAACTAAGAGATTAAAAGCCTCGTGAACTGAAGAACACAAGGCCGGTCCTGTAAGGAATACAAATCTAGTGGCGCTATCTTGATGTGAACAGAAAAGTTTCGAAGCTGTTTGTGTCATATGCTTAAGCTTGAGTAAGATGTGAACGCCATGGTATAAATTTTAAAGCTTGTATTATCGAAATTAAACGCGACTTTACACCGTTATTTGTCAGTAACTCTTGCTAACCGAGAAGACGAGGTTAGTAAGATAATTAACAATTATCCTGCGAAAGCGCGCGGAATATCGTCTGATACTTAGCCGACGAGGCCGTAGGCCGAGTCGGCTAAAATCAGACGATATTCCGCAAGATTGAGCAGGATAATTGTTTTATTATTCAACAAATTGATAACAAAATTGATTTCCAAGCTTGTAACATTTTTAAACCTTTCTGTCAACATTTTTTCACTTCACTTTTTCTTCCCACGTACGAAGCTACGTATATCGCCGGATATCCGTCACCTACGGATGACAGATATCGAGAGCATTATGACCATATTTGGATAGTGTTACAATTTGTTGAATAATAATTTATTATATCTGTACTGTGCGTTTGACGGGTTCTTGAACGATTTCTGTTCACGCCGAAAGGCTTCAAATTTCTTTCTCTCTTTGAAAGCAAAATGAGTAATTTTGAAGTCGTTTTTAAGTCGTCAGCATGCTCTAATACACGATTTAGAGTAAAAGAAAGTTTTAAAATTCTACTTACTATAACATTTAACAGTTTGCCAACAAAGCCAGCTTTAAATTTTAGCGAGCCGTACAGGAGAATAGGGCTGGCTGCCGACTGGCTAACTAGACCAATCACAGCGTGCGTACTAACTGAGAGATATAATAATTGCCTTTTTTATTTTTCTTTTGCAGGAGTGAAGGAAGTCTAACACGTCATTAAACTGCATTGTAGACTGATTTGTATGATAAAGCTGCTGCAAGCTCTGATCGTGAAAACTTCGCCTTGCTGGATACACACAGATTTATGTAATAGAGAAAAGCGAAAACACGCTGTAAAATTTGTTTGGGTCAAAATGCATCAGAGAAAGAAAACAAAGGCCTGAAGAGCAAAATATTTCGTCTTTCACTTCTAAGTGATCTGTTTAAAACGGCTTTTGATATTTCAGTCAGCCTTTTGGCGGGCAAATAGCATGCGCTTTTAAACGGTGCCTGGAAATTTTCCAAAAACTAAGCAAGTCTTTTGGCGGGAAAAAAGTTTGAGCTATTAAATGGAGTCTAGAAATTTCTCAAAATAAACCAAGTCTTTTGGCGGGAAAAAAATTTAAGTCTACGCTATTAAATCGAGTCTAGTTTTTTTGGCGGGAAAAAAGTCTGCGCTGTTAAATGGAGTCCAGAAATTTGTCAAAAATAAACTAAGTCTTTTGGCGGGAAAAATCTCTGCAGTTTGCAGTCAGGTTTGGCCCATCAAAAGTCAGCCTTTATTTTGACTTGTTACTAGACCCTGTTTAAAAGTGCAGAACGTTTTTCCGCGTCCGCAACCCTACATAGTCAAAAAATAGTAAAAGAGATAGCCTACATTTCGACTAGTTTCCAGGCCCCTTTAAAAGCGCGCATTTTTTATTAAGTGACACAAGACTCATTTGTTGATTACAAATATTGTTTCTTTATTTTCATCTAATTAAGTTTTAAATTGATTACTGATTTACAAGTTGTGATCTTTATTGAGTACATATTTACAAGTATGAAAACTGTTTAACTAACTGCTAAGTTCAATAGATGCAGAGTAATTTCACGATTGTAGAATTTCTCTGTATCCGTTGATTATAGCAATCATTTAAACAATTCACAATTATTAACTTAGTCTGAAAAATATTTAACCAGTCATTACAACAATCTGAGAAATAAAGTAACTTTTTCGCATTCGAAAGTGAAAATTACAGATTTACGTTAAAATTTTTCTTGATTTTACAAATAATATTTACTAAGTGGGTACAAGATATTTCAGGAGAATTTTTGAATAGAAATATTTCGTTCGCGAACAATTCTTGTTTCAAATCATCTCATATCTATAATGCTAATTGAACAGAGTTAAGTGCAATTTGGTCTGAAATCAAAATCGAACGAGAGCGCAGCGCGAGTTCGATTTCAAATCAGAAGTATGATTTCAGACCAAAATTGCACGACCGAAAGTTCAATTGTCACTTTATTAGATCCATTTTGAAATCGCCCAATTTAATAGCCAAATTTGCCAAACAATGGCTTTTTGTCTTTCTTGCAATGTGATTGGCTAGTTCAAAATCTGATTGGTTGTGTTGTTTTACTGTCCCATTCTCATCAAGTTGCTGAGAAAAAGATGCGATTTAGAGCAATAGATAGTGCGATTGTGAATAAATCGCACCGTTGAGAGCTAATCATATTGAAAGGATAACCTGCGATTTCAAAATGGATTTAATAAATGGCTAATTTTCCGTTAACTTGATAAGATTTTGAAGTTTTCAAAGCGTTGAAAACAAACTTAACGCGGACCCATGCTGGAAACCACTCGAAAATATAACACTTACAGAGGATTGAATAACGACAGTTTGACCAGAAATTATGTGTTATCTTTAGAATTGTTATTTGCACAATATTACGGTAACATTTTATAAATTGAGTTGCCTGCTTTAGGTTATCTCGTAAAATCTTTCACTGCGTAATTTATGGTCAAATGCAGCGGTTCAAGAATTAAGTCGAAACTTACAAAACGTTTACAATTAATTGTACCGTAAATTGAATACGATTTTTTTTGTTAAAAAATACTGTTTTATGATAGATAATGAAATCACTTCTCTTGAGGAAACAAAATACGACGAGATCTTCTGAAAACATCCAGTATTACTTGAACCGTAAAATGAAGACAATACCAAATCAACGCGAAAAATGTAGCTAGTTTGGGTTTCATAACTGACAACAAATTTAGACTCTGGTAGTGAACATGATGAAGTATGGCGAGCTCGAGACAAAATGAACATTCACAATCAATTGCAGCGTAAAATAGCGAGGCGACATTACTTTTAAAAATTTACATATAGTTTTATGACCGATAGTGAGAGAAGGTCTCTGGAGGAAAGAAATACGGCGAGATCTTCTCCAAACATTGAAAAATAATTGTGCCGTAAAAGTTTATAACTTCAAAAATTTTAGTTTTGTTACATGACAACAAATTTAGGACAGTTAACTGTGCCGTCAAATGAAAGATGAAATTCCTTGAAAGTCAAGTCAGTTAAAAAAAATAATTAGGTGTTTTGTTAACAAAGCATGGGTCCGCGCGCTTTAAAATTTGAAACATTCATGTGCCCCTATGATCAAATTCTCGATATCAATGTTTTTACATTTTCGTACACAGTAGGTCTTCCCTGGGTATCTCGCCAAATTTCAATCTATTAGGAAGTATAGAGCGCACGTTCTTTGGACCTTTGAATCTTCGGCCGCCATTAATTTTCCTTGTTCCAATTCTTGGTTGATAATTGGAGTAAGTGACGTCATATTCTCAAAAATACCGCACGGATTGAAATTATAATAACAATAAGAGTGGGGGCCAAAGTTTTTGCTCTTCTTCCAGCGAATTGCTGTACTAATTGCTATTATAATTTCAATCCGTGCGGTAATTTTGAGAAAATGACCTCATTTACTTCAATTCCCAACGAAGAATTGGAAAAAGGAAAATTAATGGTGGCGCTAAGTTATCGGAAATAAAGGTCCAAAAAACGCGTGTTGGAATGTCTGTAATAGATTGAAATCTGGCAAGTTATCCAGGAAAGACCTATTGTGTACGGGAATGTAAAAAAATGGATATCGAAAATTTGATCATAGAGGCATTTTAAATCTACTTACTGAATAGGTTACATTTTCTTAAATATTAGTTATGAGAATTTGGATGTATATCAAGACAATTTTCGCTAGTTCAAGTGTCGTTTCCTAACTGAGTTTGTAAGACGAAATTTGATGTTCTGATTGTTCGTGGAATAAACGCTTAATATCAATTCGGTATAATTAACCTATTGAGTGATACACTATGTAAATCATACGCTGTGATCCAGACTCTTCTTCTTGTCCTGAGGCATCTGGCGTCCACAAGATTACACGAGAGCATAACATCCTTGAGAACTGTGGCTGTGTACCGCGGTAATGCTGATCAACGAGGTGATCTGTGGAAAAATAAAACCATCCATATTGATTACTTTTTATCATGATATGTAAAGCGCTTTTGAATATTTTATGTAACGAGAGCTATGAAAATGTATTAGTATAGGTAATCATACGGTTTCGAGATGTTTCTTGAAGCCGTTTATTTCACATTCGTTTATTTCGCAAACTCTTTTTCAAAGTTTCCGTACAAAATTTTTGTCATTGCTTTATATGATATCATTGGCCTACAAAATTTCTGATTGTCTTTCTGCAAATCATAATCCAGAATTACGATGTGAAATTTGCACTGCACTGCACAACACTGCTCTCAGCCAATGAGAATCGAGCTTCATTTTACGGTTCAAGTAATACTGGATGTTTTCAGAAGATCTCGTCGTATTTTGTTTCCTCAAGAGAAGTGATTTCATTATCTATCATAAAACAGTATTTTTTAACAAAAAAAATCGTATTCAATTTACGGTACAATTAATTGTAAACGTTTTGTAAGTTTCGACTTAATTCTTGAACCGCTGCATTTGACCATAAATTACGCAGTGAAAGATTTTACGAGATAACCTAAAGCAGGCAACTCAATTTATAAAATGTTACCGTAATATTGTGCAAATAACAATTCTAAAAGATAACACATAATTTCTGGTCAAACTGTCGTTATTCAATCCTCTGTAAGTGTTATATTTTCGAGTGGTTTCCAGCATGGGTCCGCGTTAAGTTTGTTTTCAACGCTTTGAAAACTTCAAAATCTTATCAAGTTAACGGAAAATTAGCCATTTATTAAATCCATTTTGAAATCGCAGGTTATCCTTTCAATATGATTAGCTCTCAACGGTGCGATTTATTCACAATCGCACTATCTATTGCTCTAAATCGCATCTTTTTCTCAGCAACTTGATGAGAATGGGACAGTAAAACAACACAACCAATCAGATTTTGAACTAGCCAATCACATTGCAAGAAAGACAAAAAGCCATTGTTTGGCAAATTTGGCTATTAAATTGGGCGATTTCAAAATGGATCTAATAAAGTGACAATTGAACTTTCGGTCGTGCAATTTTGGTCTGAAATCATACTTCTGATTTGAAATCGAACTCGCGCTGCGCTCTCGTTCGATTTTGATTTCAGACCAAATTGCACTTAACTCTGTTCAATTAGCATTATAGATATGAGATGATTTGAAACAAGAATTGTTCGCGAACGAAATATTTCTATTCAAAAATTCTCCTGAAATATCTTGTACCCACTTAGTAAATATTATTTGTAAAATCAAGAAAAATTTTAACGTAAATCTGTAATTTCACTTTCGAATGCGAAAAAGTTACTTTATTTCTCAGATTGTTGTAATGACTGGTTAAATATTTTTCAGACTAAGTTAATAATTGTGAATTGTTTAAATGATTGCTATAATCAACGGATACAGAGAAATTCTACAATCGTGAAATTACTCTGCATCTATTGAACTTAGCAGTTAGTTAAACAGTTTTCATACTTGTAAATATGTACTCAATAAAGATCACAACTTGTAAATCAGTAATCAATTTAAAACTTAATTAGATGAAAATAAAGAAACAATATTTGTAATCAACAAATGAGTCTTGTGTCACTTAATAAAAAATGCGCGCTTTTAAAGGGGCCTGGAAACTAGTCGAAATGTAGGCTATCTCTTTTACTATTTTTTGACTATGTAGGGTTGCGGACGCGGAAAAACGTTCTGCACTTTTAAACAGGGTCTAGTAACAAGTCAAAATAAAGGCTGACTTTTGATGGGCCAAACCTGACTGCAAACTGCAGAGATTTTTCCCGCCAAAAGACTTAGTTTATTTTTGACAAATTTCTGGACTCCATTTAACAGCGCAGACTTTTTTCCCGCCAAAAAAACTAGACTCGATTTAATAGCGTAGACTTAAATTTTTTTCCCGCCAAAAGACTTGGTTTATTTTGAGAAATTTCTAGACTCCATTTAATAGCTCAAACTTTTTTCCGCCAAAAGACTTGCTTAGTTTTTGGAAAATTTCCAGGCACCGTTTAAAAGCGCATGCTATTTGCCCGCCAAAAGGCTGACTGAAATATCAAAAGCCGTTTTAAACAGATCACTTAGAAGTGAAAGACGAAATATTTTGCTCTTCAGGCCTTTGTTTTCTTTCTCTGATGCATTTTGACCCAAACAAATTTTACAGCGTGTTTTCGCTTTTCTCTATTACATAAATCTGTGTGTATCCAGCAAGGCGAAGTTTTCACGATCAGAGCTTGCAGCAGCTTTATCATACAAATCAGTCTACAATGCAGTTTAATGACGTGTTAGACTTCCTTCACTCCTGCAAAAGAAAAATAAAAAAGGCAATTATTATATCTCTCAGTTAGTACGCACGCTGTGATTGGTCTAGTTAGCCAGTCGGCAGCCAGCCCTATTCTCCTGTACGGCTCGCTAAAATTTAAAGCTGGCTTTGTTGGCAAACTGTTAAATGTTATAGTAAGTAGAATTTTAAAACTTTCTTTTACTCTAAATCGTGTATTAGAGCATGCTGACGACTTAAAAACGACTTCAAAATTACTCATTTTGCTTTCAAAGAGAGAAAGAAATTTGAAGCCTTTCGGCGTGAACAGAAATCGTTCAAGAACCCGTCAAACGCACAGTACAGATATAATAAATTATTATTCAACAAATTGTAACACTATCCAAATATGGTCATAATGCTCTCGATATCTGTCATCCGTAGGTGACGGATATCCGGCGATATACGTAGCTTCGTACGTGGGAAGAAAAAGTGAAGTGAAAAAATGTTGACAGAAAGGTTTAAAAATGTTACAAGCTTGGAAATCAATTTTGTTATCAATTTGTTGAATAATAAAACAATTATCCTGCTCAATCTTGCGGAATATCGTCTGATTTTAGCCGACTCGGCCTACGGCCTCGTCGGCTAAGTATCAGACGATATTCCGCGCGCTTTCGCAGGATAATTGTTAATTATCTTACTAACCTCGTCTTCTCGGTTAGCAAGAGTTACTGACAAATAACGGTGTAAAGTCGCGTTTAATTTCGATAATACAAGCTTTAAAATTTATACCATGGCGTTCACATCTTACTCAAGCTTAAGCATATGACACAAACAGCTTCGAAACTTTTCTGTTCACATCAAGATAGCGCCACTAGATTTGTATTCCTTACAGGACCGGCCTTGTGTTCTTCAGTTCACGAGGCTTTTAATCTCTTAGTTTCGCAAGCTATTCACGTTGAGAATCAAAATGTAGATATCGACAGAAAAAAATAAAATGAAAAAAATTCTTAAGTGAAATCTTAATCGTTGCAGCAGAAAATAAACGTCGTCACGCGAAATCTAAAAGACCACGTTTCTCAAACTTTCTTTAAAATTTTAGTGCAAGATGGCTAAAATACATGTTGTAATGGTGAACGGTGCACTTCCAATAATAGGTCAGTTTCTTTGGAAATCGAAATTCTCTCTGTTTTGTTAATTAACTTACATGATGTGTAAACAGAAATATTTTTAAAAATTTTAGTCCTTGTTTATGTTGCTTCAGCATTTCCGGCCGAACATTTGAAAACACATTTTTTAATTTCCTTTAATTCCACATCCGAAGTTTATAGTTTCTTCATCCCCAAAAGCAAAATGCGCAATCTGCAAACTCCTTTTCATAGTAAATAAGAAAATAAAATGATGCGTATCAAAATTGATGCTAAATAGACGAGGTTTCCAATGATGTTTGAGCAAAGAAATGAAATATTAAATGTCTAATTTTGCCGAAGAAAAGTAACATCAACACTACTTGACACAGATCGTCAAAATTCCGTCCCTTAAAAAACAAATTGTTTGAACAGGAATTGAAAATAAAAGACTTAGATATTGAATGGTTCATATCTGCTGACCTTATCATACTAACATACTAAGCCCTTACATTTCAACCATGTGACTTTGAGAACAAGAATTTCGTGAAAAATAGTTTAGGAAAGAGAACTGGATCACCGCAAACAAATCTAGAATTTTCTTCATGTCAGGGTTAAAACCACTATCACGGAGAAGATCTGAAGGAATTAATCGCGAAGAAAAGGCTTATGTTTTTCTTTATTTTCTGTTTATTTGTTTCAAGTTTTTACAGCCGCAGTTTAGGTTGAATTTGATAATTTAATTTTCTGGAGTTACTTCTCAAGGAGCTTTTTCTATTGGAGTTATTTCTGATCCCGTGCAGCTGTCGAGAAGGTTTTGATTTGTCCACAGGCGTCCCAAGCTCACGTTTATAGAAAGCGAAGATATTATTATCTATTTATTCATATAAGCGTCACGGCTGTGCGAGTTGGAACGTGACCTTTCATCTCAGTACGCGGTGTTAGGTTACACGAGAACCGTTGAGAATTTGAGCGCTTTATAAGACGTGGTATGGGGAATAAAATATCGTTGATTTACAACGCTAAATACTTTGAAATATCCACGTTTTTTAAGTAAGATGACTAAAACAAACTTACCTTTTGTGTTTCCGTTGTGCTTTTTCGTTATTTTCGCTGTTTTGGGCGTTTTATGCTACTGTTCTTCTCTCCGTCTTATGAAGGGAAGGACAGTAGTGGCATAAAACGCTCAAAACAGCGAAAATAACGAAAAAGCACAACGGACCCACAAAAGATAAGTTTGTTTTAGTCATCTTACTTAAAAAACGTAGATATTTCAAGTATTTAGCGTTGTAAATCAACGATATTTTAATCCCCATACCACGTCTTATAAAGCGCTCAAATTCTCAACGGTTTTCGTGTAACCTAACACCGCGTAAGATGAAAGGTCACTTTCCAACACGCACAGCCGTGACGCTTATATGAATAAATAGATAATAATATCTTCGCTTTCCCTAAACGTGAGTTTGGGACGCCTGTGATTTGTCATAAGATTTTGTTGTTGCCATGAAGATATGGACATCGAGTCTTTCAGTAGTACAGAGAACTGCGATGTGATGCAAAGCAATAATTTGTCAAACTGGAGGATCCTTTCTTTGAAACTTATAACTTTTCACAATGATTCAATGAGCCTTAGTCAGCCATGATAGCCACCACATGGTTTAAGATTATTATGTAAATTAGCTATGTGGTCTGCCAGGGTCAAACACTGGAAAGAAGACAATTCTCCGAGTATACGCTACTATTTCATTATTTCTGCCAAAATCATTTTAAGCGTGAGATAAAAGACGGCTTTACGTAATTAGTATTGGCTTGGAATATTAACTCTCCCTGTATTCTGACAACAGAAGTCATAGTAAGATGCCAAAATAACCCAAAATTGGGCGTCGGTATTCTTTACTGCAATATCCTAAGCATGCAATGCTTGAAAAAGAATTCTTCATGTACAAAAAAATCTGGTTAAAACTACGAAAATAACGTTGCACTGTTATAGGAAATTATTATTGTCGCTGACCGATTTAGGGTTAACTGCCATCTTAAAGAAGATTTTTAAAACCTGTTATCTCTCAGGACAATTATACGTTGTAAAAATAAAGGCAGGAATAAGAAAGAAATGAACAGTTTTAATGAAATAAAGAACGGTACCTATCGAAACACTTCAGCTATGGCAGATAGGTCAATGTCGAATGGACATATATCAACAATTATTGAAAAACTGGATAAATTGGATTAATGCAATTGGAGCGCTTTCATGGCTTAGCGCCATCATGGTCTAGTTTAACAATTATCCTGCGAAATCGCGCGGAATATCGTCTGATACTTAGCCGACGAGGCCATAGGCCGAGTCGGCTAAAATCAGACGATATTCCGCGAGATTGAGCAGGATAATTGTTTTATTATTCAACAAATTGATAACAAAATTGATTTCCAAGCTCGTAACATTTTTAAACCTTTCTGTCGACATTTTTTCACTTGCACTTTTTCTTCCCACGTACGAAGCTACGTATATCGCCGGATATCTGTCACCTACGGAGGACAGATATCGAGAGCATCATGACCATATTTGGATAGTGTTACAATTTGTTTTGAATAATAGGGCCATTACACCATGACCTACAAAATGCGTGCGCATTCGTGAATTTTTGGCCTTTTTATTTTTATTGTAGTCTAGTTTTCTATATTTTGGGGGTGGTTTTTAATAAAACAATTATTCCACTCGAGCTTGTTGGATATGAGATGATTATAGCCAACTCGGCGCTACGCACACTCGTTGGCTACCTATCATCTCATAACCAACGCGCGCTCATGGAGTAATGTTCAGTGTGATGAAGGGAGAGGGTGCAACCCCTTTGGAGCTCATTTGTTAGAAAATCTTTTTGCAATGAAACATAGAGTCAACTTTTGAAGGTAGTCCTTCAATTCGTCCTCTAGCTTGAATTTTGGAAGGAGATCGTTTACTTAATTAGCAGCTAAGAGAAGAAATGTACTTTTTCAAAGGTTCTATCCGAAAATGATTACCTAATTTGCATTTAAAACACCAAGGCGAACTATAATCTCGTAAAGAGTGATACAGATAACTGTCATCTTTTAGAAACAGTGATATAGAGGTTCTAAAAATCAAAATTGTTTGAAAGAAATAAGAAAGTTTCCTCCGTTTCTGGACGCACTCAACTACAACTTAGAAGAAACCAACATAAACTATGAACGACATACGGCAATCACAACACTCGGTGTTTAGAAAAAGCTATTTTTTCCGGCATTATCTTTATCAGATAATAAAGGAAAATAAAAATAATTAGGTAGTAAGTTAGATTTTTTACTGTTCCTTTATTAATTAGATAAGTTCAAAATCAGAATTATTTTCCGAAACATATATAAGCCTCAGTTGTAGCATCTTTGCAATTTTAATGCGAATGGCTAATAATGTATTCACCATAAAAGGAAGGACAGCGTCAATATAAACGTTTCTCACCTCTCCCTCACCCTCCTCGGTGTACGTTCAAGGACCATTTGCACTTTTCTCAGTCGAAGGACTGAGGGACAGAGCATTAGAAAAATGAAAAACAAAAAATCACACAAGGGAAAGTGACTGCCGAACATAATATGCCCAAAACCTAACAAAATCTGCTGTTAACAGTCATCCTATAGCTTGCTTGATTCGTTGGCAATTAAGCAAGCACATACCGTGTTTTGAAATCGTTGACATATATATAGGACTTATTTCACAACTGACATGTATGATACGACGATTGCTACAACTGCTCTTAAATCAAACAGCTGAAATTCTCCAATAAACTTTTATATATTTGATATTTAAAATTGTTCCCAGTAGATAGCAAACAGGTGTAACAACGTGACTGATATGGCCAAAACGGAAGATCTATCGGATTGATCTCTGGCTATAACGCGCTGCCGTTAATCACTAACCGCAAGAACCGTGTCTTGAAGTTGAAAACTGTGCTCGAATCGCAAACGAAACGCATACGGTTTTCACATGACGCACAAAAATTAAAACTACAAAACTGTGATCCTCCCGAGATTTCTCTTTTTATGATGTACAAGAGAAGCTGAAAACTAATATTCCATACAAAATTTTTGCTCCCAATGGGTTCTTGGTTTTATGATAGACTAACGCTTGAATTTCTAAGCTTTTGCCGTGAAGCAGCATTTGCATGACGTTTGAGAAAGCTGTCATGTTGGTTAAAACAGTGACTTAATTTGGGGAATTTGGCTATCTGAACAGTTCTTGTATAAGAAAAAGTATTATTTAATGTTTTTGAGTTTCTCGAGAGATAAATTCACGCTTTTGTAGCTAACCTCAATGGCAGATGTTTCTGTTGTTTTCCGGCCGCCATGTTGGTGCCCATCCGGATGGGCTCCAACATGGCGTCTCCATACAAATCTCTATAAATTTGGGTAAACGTTTCCCACATATCTTGCATACGAAACATGCTGTGATCTGAATCTTGGCGAGAATCGTTGCATGTTTTACCTTCTTTCTTTTCTCAGATTCTGGACTTTCCGTTAGTTATATTTCCGTTAGTTTATTATTGGTCCTTAGTTTATTGTTGTCAATTTTAGTCTCCTTAATCTCTTGTATTTTAGTTATACCTAGTTGTTTATTAATAATTTTGTGTAACATGACCCGCCTAGACTAGCATATGGTCTATCCGCGGGCATTTTCAATTTTGTAATTTTTTAATTTGAAAACAAAAATAAAATGTAGGTCGTATGTATGTTATGTACTTTATACTAATGAACATTGATGTTCGAATACTATGTATGTTATGATCTATTTAAAAGGGTATCGGACACACAAAATATTATTTCTGCTTATGGTTCCAAAGGCCTTTCAAAATTATAAAATGAAAGGGCGTTTTTCTTTTCATTATGAAATATCGTTTTGTACGTATGTTAAGAGATATTACCCGTTCTTATCTATGATGCAAACTTAGATCAGTGATGCATGTTCATAGATACTGCAACTGGCGAAAAGTTCGTATCCAAAACAAACTCGAATACCCAAAACGATATCTCTGCGAAACTATTAAAGGCAGTGGATTTTTGAAACCGTGGGCACCCCAATCAAACGTTTCAGTCACGAGAAAGGACACAACAAATACACCCTTAGTGTTCGTAGCCATAGAGTGAACTTCTTATCGTGGCCGTCCAGTCTCTTTCTGTCCAAAACAACTATCACCATTTTCAACCTCCAAAGTGAGACAAAAGGTCCAACTTGGAGCAGACATTGTTTCCCTGTTGTCGTAACTCCCATCAATAGAATGTGTGGGGTAGATGGTTCTTGGTTAAGAACAAAAACTGGGAATTTCAGTTTTATTAAAACAGCACCAGTGGCAAAACTGTTGTCATGGCGACAGCATTAAGGGTGTCATTTTATTCTTTTGTGATGGACATTTATGGTGCCAAGTTTCAAGAACACTGCTTTAATATTTCCAGAGATATCGTTTATTCAGTTTTTTACAACTTTTCAGTTGCAGTATTATGACATCATCACTGGACTAATTTGCATAATAGAAAACGTCAATATCTCTAAAACGTGAGACACGTAAAAACCAGCAATAGTTTTTCGATTTATTTTTTCGTTGCTGTGACGGTGAAAAACCATCTATGAATATCATGAGCTGGGGTGTCCTGCAACAGTTATCTTCCGGAAAGTAATGCTAGAAAGTAATAGAAATCAATACTTAAAATACCACACCGACCCCCATGCCTTCCCTTCACCCAAACTCCAGTTTTATCACAGTCTCTGGTAAAAAAAATTGTTAATTTTACTGTCAGATCAATAAGTTTTTTCCCACGGCAGCTTGCAAGTGGTTCGGTCATTTGAACCACAGTACCAGAATTCTTTCGTTTTCTCTTTATAAGTTAAAATTTTGCAAAAGCCGAAGTTTTATTTGGTACAAGTAAAGTATAAAGGCCAAAGAAGTTATACATGAATGGCTCGATAATTCGATGGTTCAGTTCTAAATTGGTTCAATTCACTTTCAAACCAATTGTTTTGAGAGCAATGAATTCTGTAGAAGTTTCGCAAGGAAATTACATGAAAAATCAATGTCTTCCGCAAGAAATTGGTTATTCCCCACTAGTTAATGCGTCACGAGGAAGAGCAGACATTTGAATTTTAAGTATGATTTATATACTTCTAGCATTACTTCCTGAATATAACTGTTGCAGGACACCCAGCTCATGATATTATAGATGGTTTTCACTGTCAAGCAACGAAAATAAATAAAGCGAAAAACTATTGCTGGTTTTTAGTGTGCCACGTTTTAGAGATATTGACGAGTTCTTCACTATTATGGCAAATTAGCTCAGTGATAATGTCATAATACTGCAACTGAAAAGTTGTAAAAACTGAATAAACGATATCTCTAGAAATATTAGAGCAGTGTTCTTGAAACTTGCCACCATAAATGTCATCACAAAAGGAAACAAATGACACCCTTAATGCTGTCGCCATGACAACAGTTTTGCCACTGGTGCTGTTTTAATAAAAACTGAAATTCCCAGTTTTTGTCTTAACCAAGAACCATCTACCCCACACATTCTATTGATGGGAGTTACGACAACAGGGAAACAATGTCTGCTCCAAGTTTGACCCTTTGTCTCACTTTGGAGGTTGAAAATGGTGATAGTTGGTTTTTGGGCAGAAAGAGACTGGAGGCCAAAAGCGTTACTATGGCAACAACACTAAGGGTGTAATTTGTTTCTTTTGTGATGAACATTTATGGTGCCAAGATTTCAAGAACACTGCTCTAATATCTCCAGAGATATCGTTTATTCAGTTTTTACAATTTTCAGTTGCAGTATTATGACATCATCACTGATCTAAGTTTGCATCATAGATAAGAACGGGTAATATCTCTTAACATACGTACAAAACGATATTTCAAAAAGAAAAGAAAAACGCCGATTCATTTTATAATTTTGAAAGGCCTTTGGAACCATAAGCAGAAATAATATTTTGTGTGTCCGATACCCTTTTAAATAGATCATAACATACAAAGTATTCGAACATCAATGTTCATTAAGATAAAGTACATACTACATACATACATACATTTATTTGTGTTTTCAAATTAAAAAATTACAAATTGAACATGCCCGCGGATAGCATATGCTAGTCTAGGCGGGTCATGTTAACAAAAATTATTAATAAACAACTAGGTAGAACTAAATTACAAGAGATTAAGGAGACTAAAAATTGAGAACAATCAAACTAAGGACCAATAGTAACCTAACGGAAATATAAACTAACGGAAAGTCCAGAATCTGACGACAAGAACGAAGGTAAACACATGCAACGATTACACGACCGCAAGATTCAGATCACAAGCAATGTTTCGTATGCAAAGATATGTGGGGGAAACGTTTTAAAAAAAACCCAAAATTTATAGAGATTTGTATGGAGACGCCATGTTGGAGCCCATCCGGATGGGCACCAACATGGCGGCCGGAAACAACAGAAACTCTGCCCATTGAGGTTAGCTACAAAAGCGTGAATTTATCTCTCGAGAAACTCAAACACATAAATAATACTTTTTCTTATACAAGAACTGTTCAGATAGCCAAATTCCCCAAATTAAGTCACTGTTTAACCAACATGACAGCTTTCTCAAACGTCATGCAAATGCTGCTTCACGCAAAGCTTAGAAATTCAAGCGTAGTCTATCATAAACCAAGAACCCATTGGGAGCAAAAATTTTGTATGGAATATTAGTTTTCAGCTTCTCTTGTACATCATAAAAAGAGAAATCTCGGGAGGATCACAGTTTTGTAGTTTTAATTTTTGTGCGTCATGTGAAAACCGTATGCGTTTCGTTTGCGATTCGAGCACAGTTTTCAACTTCAAGACACGGTTCTTGCGGTTAGTGATTAACGGCAGCGCGTTATAGCCAGAGATCAATCCGATAGATCTTCCGTTTTGGCCATATCAGTCACGTTGTTACACCTGTTTGCTATCTACTGGGAACAATTTTAAATATCAAATATATAAAAGTTTATTGGAGAATTTCAGCTGTTTGATTTAAGAGCAGTTGTAGCAATCGTCGTATCATACATGTCAGTTGTGAAATAAGTCCTATATATATGTCAACGATTTCAAAACACGGTATGTGCTTGCTTAATTGCACACGAATCAAGCAAGCTATAGGATGACTGTTAACAGCAGATTTTGTTAGGTTTTGGGCATATTATGTTCGGCAGTCACTTTCCCTTGTGTGATTTTTTGTTTTTCATTTTTCTAATGCTCTGTCCCTCAGTCCTTCGACTGAGAAAAGTGCAAATGGTCCTTGAACGTACACCGAGGAGGGTGAGGGAGAGGTGAGAAACGTTTATATTGACGCTGTCCTTCCTTTTATGGTGAATACATTATTAGCCATTCGCATTAAAATTGCAAAGATGCTACAACTGAGGCTTATATATGTTTCGGAAAATAATTCTGATTTTGAACTTATCTAATTAATAAAGGAACAGTAAAAAAACAAACTTACTACCTAATTATTTTTATTTTCCTTTATTATCTGATAAAGATAATGCCGGAAAAAATAGCTTTTTCTAAACACCAGAGTTTGTGATTGCCGTATGTCGTTCATAGTTTATGTTGGTTTCGTCTAAGTTGTAGTTGAGTGCGTCCAGAAACGGAGGAAACTTTCTTATTTCTTTCAAACAATTTTGATTTTTAGAACCTCTATATCACTGTTTCTAAAAGATGACAGTTATCTGTATCACTCTTTACGAGATTATAGTTCGCCTTGGTGTTTTAAATGCAAATTAGGTAATCATTTTCGGATAGAACCTTTGAAAAAGTACATTTCTTCTCTTAGCTGCTAATTAAGTAAACGATCTCCTTCCAAAATTCAAGCTAGAGGACGAATTGAAGGACTACCTTCAAAAGTTGACTCTATGTTTCATTGCAAAAAGATTTTCTAACAAATGAGCTCCAAAGGGGTTGCACCCTCTCCCTTCATCACACTGAACATTACTCCATGAGCGCGCGTTGGTTATGAGATGATAGGTAGCCAACGAGTGTGCGTAGCGCCGAGTTGGCTCTAATCATCTCATACTCCAACACGCTCGAGTGGAATTAATTTGCTTTATTAAAAAACCACCCCCAATAAAATATAGAAAACTAGACTACAATAAAAATAAAGAAAAGGCCAAGAATTCACGCATGCCGCACGATCATTTTGTAGGTCATGGTGTAATGGCCCTATTATTCAAAACAAATTGTAACACTATCCAAATTATGGTCTATGGATGCTCTCGATATCTGTCCTCCGTAGGAAACGGATATCGGCGATATACGTGCTTTCGTAACGTGGGAAGAAAAAGTGCAGTGAAAAAATGTTCCGACAGAAAGGTTTAAAAATGTTACGAGCTTGGAAATCAATTTGTTATCAATTTGTTTGAATACTAACAATAATATGCTGCTCAATCTCGCGGAATAATCGGTCTGATTTTAGCCGAACTCGGCCGATGGCCTCCTCGGCTAAGTATCAGACGACTATTCCGCGCCGATTTTCGCAGGATAATTGTTAAACTAGACCATGATGGCGCTAAGCCATGAAAGCGCTCCAATTGCATTAATCCAATTTATCCAGTTTTTCAATAATTGTTGATATATGTCCATTCGACATTGACCTATCTGCCATAGCTGAAGTGTTTCGATAGGTACCGTTCTTTAATTCATTAAAACTGTTCATTTCTTTCTTATTCCTGCCTTTATTTTAACAACGTATAATTGTCGTGAGAGATAACAGGTTTTAAAAATCTTCTTTAAGATGGCAGTTAACCCTAAATCGGTGCAGCGACAATAATAATTTC
>JAHPZR010051272.1:7500-10000 GCA_019787425.1 Platygyra sinensis | reverse complement strand
TACCACTATATTCTATGCCATTTTTAAACAGCTAGAAAATCCAATGCTTGGCACAAAGTGGAGGAAACACAATCAATTTGTTGGCTACCACAAAATGTATCCACTTCGTAATGTTAGATGAGTACTGTTAAAGAGTTCCATGTCTCCAAAAATGTAGAATGATGTCCCCAGCCCTCTTAAAAAATCCCTGCACTTCAAGGGATTCCCTGATATTCTGCAAGCCATCAGGAACATCGTCTTCTTATTAATGGACGAAACTCGTGCTCTTTCCCTGGCATTTTGAGCATGGTCACGATCAGTTGCTGTGCCCTTGGCACATTTAGTATCAGGTGCACCAGCTGTATATGGCTGGCCTAAGGGAACAATCATTATGCCCTCTGCTTCCACCCTCACTATCCTATGCAGGCAATGAGCAATCAAACTAAATGGGGGAAAAGCATAGAAAAATTGTGTTTCCCATGTAATCAAAAAACAATTACATAAATTGTGCCAGGATCAGATCTCCAGGATCGTTCTTACATCCACTGCCGAGCCAAACGAGCCGCTAAATATATGAACCCAACACTTAACCAAAGCAACTTCTTCCTCGTTCTTACATCCACTGCCGAGCCAAACGAGCCAAACGAGCCGCTAAATATATGAACCCAACACTTAACCAAAGCAACTTCTTCCTCGTTCTTACATCCACTGCCGAGCCAAACGAGCCGCTATATGTATGAACCCAACACTTCATGCTCGCGCGTCATCATCATATATTAAATCAACACTCATAATTTCTTTCACTGCAGAGCCAAACGAGCCGGCTCGTTTGGTTCACGGTCGAAAGTGGCCCTGCATTCTGTAGTTGCTCCACAGAACCATAACTATAGAAATAGCTATCTTTACCGTTTTCTATGCAGCTTACGTAAATTTCAGAGCTAAATGCCGAATTCCCGAGTTCCGAAATCGAGTTGTTGAGTGTCGCACCTCTTTTCTGTTGTGTTACAGATTAGTAAGGGTTTAATACATCTGAAATGTTAATTCAAGAATAAAAGCTGCAAGTCGACTTAAAGGACTTAGCTACCTGTTAGCTGACTGCGAAAGGAAACAGCAACACCAAATTCGCCGTAATATTCCTCGTTTAAAAACTTCTTGGAGGGAGAAATTCAGTTATACGATGGCCTGAATAAAGACACCTCAGCGACAACTCGCACGGGCTGTGCAAGGCACAACGTAACCTCAGTACAGTTGGAAGCAAAACGCCAGCGAAAAGTTAACTGCTCTTAAAACCATACCTTGTGGATGTCCAACAGTGTTAAAAAAAACTGCGCTACATAAATCAGTTGCGGAAATCCTTCTGACTGCCACAGAGGAAGTCGAGCAGTTTGTGCCAAGATCTGGCAACGAGAGCTCAGAGACTGGCACGGAAGAGCTGTGCAAAGATCCCCAGACATTACAATGGATGACAATCATTCGATTATTGAAATATATAACCAATCATATAGGATGACAGTAAAATAGAATGCATGCTCTGGTTACTGTTTTATTACCGATGGATATCTTTACCTTAATAATCCAGGTCTGTTTCAATAATCTTCATCAAACAGTTCTTAACCAAACAGCAATTTGGTTAAGTGCTGTTTTAAAACGAATCCAAAACACTTTCTTTGTTTTTGTCTTGTCAGTGATGAAACAGACAGAATCAATGTACTTATAAAGTTCACTGGTATCGGGTGACTTGCCGAATGTTTATAATTAGTCGAGCGATAGGAAATCGATCTCGATGGCGTTTAGCCTGCCCGAGTGGCCGGGAGCCCGGGCCGGGAGCGAAGAAGGAGAGCTGTTTTCGCAAGCTAGATGGCATTTAGACTTTTAGAATAGTCCTTCTTCGTGTTTATTCAGTACTCACTTCGTCGCTTGCTCGACCGCTTCGCTCACTTAGCTATTTAGATAGATTTTAGAGATCCTATATAGTTAATCAATTTTTCTTTTTCTATTATTACGAAGCATTATTTATAGCGCTAATTTTTATATATAATCTAAATCTTAAGTTTATATCCTTATACTAAGTTTTTACGATAGTCAACGGGCTACGATCACGCGCCCCATCATACTACTTTTATTGTATATTGCATACAAAAGTTTTACTGCTGCCATAATAATTAAAATTTATTTCTGTATTTTGGTCTGCATATTGCTGCATTGAGCGCTTCTAGGAAAAGTGAAACAATTTTATTTCTTGTTCATTCGTTAATAAAATATATAACTTAATATATAAAGACCTATTACTTTCACGAAGTATTAGTCAGAACATTAGATGAATCGTTAAATACAAAACTTGCGTTAACCCCGGAAATAGTGATAATTAAGAAATCTACACTATTTAAATCACCGGGGGGGTACTCCCTTATAAGGGCTTAATGGGGACGTGCGGCCAGCCAGGGTATGTTTTTCGGGATTTTTGTCTTAAACAGGGTATCGAATTTATCATGTTTTGTCTTAATCAGGGTATCGATTTATC
>JAHPZR010051272.1:0-2500 GCA_019787425.1 Platygyra sinensis | reverse complement strand
ATAAGTAAATGAATTATTATTATTATTATTATTATTATTATTATTATTATTATTATTATTATTAATAAAATCACTAAGTACTCTTCGGTTTAGTGAGAAGATCATTCTATAGCCGGCAGGCAGTTGGTTTCTACTTCCTTTCTCCGCGTGAAAGGAAATAGTAGAATTCTTCACGCCGACTATATCATTCTCTAGTAGCTTGACTCAGCTAGCTGTTGAGTTGTGACATCTAGACTTTGCTTTTGGAATGTACCCCAGTCTCTTTTAAGAACATTTAGGCAAAAGAACGTCGACGATGAGAATCAAAGCTAAGAAAGTTTAGAACTCATCAAACAGCTGAACAGGATGAATTTCAAAGTTTCGCGGAAACCTTTAACCTCAGCGTCAAAACAGTATAACGATCTGGTTAATCTGCAGAAAGATTTAAACCCGGGGGGGGGGGGGTACTCGATATATTCTTGGGTGGAGAGGTGCGGCCCGGCCCCTCATACCCTGACCCTGTTTAAGAGAAATATCGACAGAATTCCGATTTTTGATACCCCGTTTAAGACATGGGTTAAAAGTTGCGGTTACAAATTGTGTGGCTTTCTTGTTGTGTAATCATTGGAAATTTAATGTGCCTGGTATCAATGCCAAAGTCAACGCAAGTCAATATTAATTTACAAGAGCTTACAAGTAAAAATTTTGCTGTTTATCGTCCAAGAAAAGATATCCCATTTAAGACAAAAATTGATAAATCGATACCCTGATTAAGACAAAACATGATAAATTCGATACCCTGTTTAAGACAAAAATCCCGAAAAACATACCCTGGCTGGCCGCACGTCCCCATTAAGCCCTTATAAGGGAGTACCCCCCCGGTGATTTAAATAGTGTAGATTTCTTAATTATCACTATTTCCGGGGTTAACGCAAGTTTTGTATTTAACGATTCATCTAATGTTCTGACTAATACTTCGTGAAAGTAATAGGTCTTTATATATTAAGTTATATATTTTATTAACGAATGAACAAGAAATAAAATTGTTTCACTTTTCCTAGAAGCGCTCAATGCAGCAATATGCAGACCAAAATACAGAAATAAATTTTAATTATTATGGCAGCAGTAAAACTTTTGTATGCAATATACAATAAAAGTAGTATGATGGGGCGCGTGATCGTAGCCCGTTGACTATCGTAAAAACTTAGTATAAGGATATAAACTTAAGATTTAGATTATATATAAAAATTAGCGCTATAAATAATGCTTCGTAATAATAGAAAAAGAAAAATTGATTAACTATATAGGATCTCTAAAATCTATCTAAATAGCTAAGTGAGCGAAGCGGTCGAGCAAGCGACGAAGTGAGTACTGAATAAACACGAAGAAGGACTATTCTAAAAGTCTAAATGCCATCTAGCTTGCGAAAACAGCTCTCCTTCTTCGCTCCCGGCCCGGGCTCCCGGCCACTCGGGCAGGCTAAACGCCATCGAGATCGATTTCCTATCGCTCGACTAATTATAAACATTCGGCAAGTCACCCGATACCAGTGAACTTTATAAGTACATTGATTCTGTCTGTTTCATCACTGACAAGACAAAAACAAAGAAAGTGTTTTGGATTCGTTTTAAAACAGCACTTAACCAAATTGCTGTTTGGTTAAGAACTGTTTGATGAAGATTATTGAAACAGACCTGGATTATTAAGGTAAAGATATCCATCGGTAATAAAACAGTAACCAGAGCATGCATTCTATTTTACTGTCATCCTATATGATTGGTTATATATTTCAATAATCGAATGATTGTCATCCATTGTAATGTCTGGGGATCTTTGCACAGCTCTTCCGTGCCAGTCTCTGAGCTCTCGTTGCCAGATCTTGGCACAAACTGCTCGACTTCCTCTGTGGCAGTCAGAAGGATTTCCGCAACTGATTTATGTAGCGCAGTTTTTTTTAACACTGTTGGACATCCACAAGGTATGGTTTTAAGAGCAGTTAACTTTTCGCTGGCGTTTTGCTTCCAACTGTACTGAGGTTACGTTGTGCCTTGCACAGCCCGTGCGAGTTGTCGCTGAGGTGTCTTTATTCAGGCCATCGTATAACTGAATTTCTCCCTCCAAGAAGTTTTTAAACGAGGAATATTACGGCGAATTTGGTGTTGCTGTTTCCTTTCGCAGTCAGCTAACAGGTAGCTAAGTCCTTTAAGTCGACTTGCAGCTTTTATTCTTGAATTAACATTTCAGATGTATTAAACCCTTACTAATCTGTAACACAACAGAAAAGAGGTGCGACACTCAACAACTCGATTTCGGAACTCGGGAATTCGGCATTTAGCTCTGAAATTTACGTAAGCTGCATAGAAAACGGTAAAGATAGCTATTTCTATAGTTATGGTTCTGTGGAGCAACTACAGAATGCAGGGCCACTTTCGACCGTGAACCAAACGAGCCGGCTCGTTTGGCTCTGCAGTGAAAGAAATTATGAGTGTTGATTTAATATATGATGATGACGCGCGAGCAT
>JAHPZR010051271.1:22500-32791 GCA_019787425.1 Platygyra sinensis | reverse complement strand
GGAGGCTTCTCCATAAATTCCAATGTTGATTGAAGGACAAGTGTCAGATGAGTTGTATCCTGTAACGAATTGTATTAGAAGATGAGTTAACATCAAACTTGCCTACAAATACTTCGATAGTGCTAGCAGCCATTGTCACACCAAGAAATAATAACAATAATAAAAATATACCAAACATTGAAAGAAAGTGAGAAAGATAGGAGGGAAGAAAATAACCTACAGTGGAACCTCGATTTAACGAATCTCTTCATTACCAAGTCCTCGGCATATCGAACAATTTTCTTCGTACCAATAATAGATAGAATTTAAGAAAGAAAGCGAAAAACAAATGAAACAAAAAGGAAAATAGAATAGTTTGCGCTTCCTACCGGCACAAAGGTTCGTAAATTGTATTTGCATGTTATCTCCTTCACCTTAACAAAATAAAAAAAAGTTAATTTAAGATAATACTTACTTAAAAGATAAAGTTTAAAAGAAGCAACAAAAACACTACTTAGTTGTTAAATTGGTCTTAAAAATTCTATTGCAAGATTTCCAATGCAAGAATTTAACGAGCAACGCTGAAACGTGAAGACTTATTAGAGGCCAGAATACGTAAAAGTGTAAATTAGTATCCTTAAAAAGGAAGATGTTATTCAGTGATACTTGCTTCTAGCAAAACTCAATAACGAGCTCTCCTTATGCACAGAAACCGAGTGGCCTGTTGCACAGGTCGGAACCTTTTCTTATGAGGTAAAAGAGACCCATGGGACCAGGGCAATTAACTACTTTCAAAACTAACAGCCTTTTTGTAAACTGCTAGAATTAGGTGTCTGAACTGATGACCAAGACATCCAAGTTGAGCTTTGCAGAAACACAGTGAGAGAAATCCTCTAGCCATACAATGGTTTTCACGGAGTTTATCAAGCTCAAGACAGCCTAGTTGTAGTAGATAGGAGTCAAATCGCAAGTGCCGAGCGCCATGCTCGATGAGTTTGCTGGGAATGCCCCCTAGAAACGTAGGAATACACCAAGAGAACTTCATTGACGCACCTGCCGGTCCAACTTTTTGAGAGTAATTCTCAGGACCTGGAGTGTCAGTTATTCTTGAGGCGTACACCGACACTGAACCGAACTGTGGTATAATCTGTAATAAATAATGAAGGCTATGAGATGTTGGACCATTGACATTTACTAGTGGTGTAAAAGTTTAGAAATCTTTTACACTTAAACTGTCATAAAACTATTTCTGGGGAAACATTAATGATCTAAACACCTGGGGTCAGTTGTTCAAAAGCTGGATAACCCTATTCACCGGATAAATCGCTATCCAGTGGATAAGTATTGACAAAACAAACCACGCTATCCGCTGGATAGCGTTATCCAGCCTTTGAACAACTGGGGCCAGGTGGGGAGGAGGAGGAGTCACATATACAAAGGACTCCAGTGCTAGTAGTACCCTTTAGGGATTAAAAAGCAGTTTTGGTACATCTGAGGGTGTTCAGCTTCAAAAGGTTCACAGTGGGAGATTTTGCGGCACCATTTAGGGTATTGAGCCGAAAAATATATAACGTGAGATAATGCGTGATGTAAGAATTGGTATCTCTTCGGTGTGAAAAAAACATTTCACACAAAAGCCACACCTACTATGGTTTATTCAAAATTCCTACGAGTACCCCTGTCGTTTTTATATGGAAGTCTCCCCAAGGGATCCGAAAATTGGTTGAGTTGCTAATCTGAACGCATTCCTTGTATTAAGGGCAAACATTCCATTCCACAACTAATGATGGTTAACACACAAAACAGGTACAGGTCTTACGTCGATGTAGATATCCCCGACTCCAAAGAAGTGCTCTGCAGACAAGGTGAAAAATCGTGCTTTGTTGGGAGAAACATAAGCCACAACCTCCGTTGTGTCCCCCGTGTGGGTAAAGTTCAAGCCCATGTGAACTGGTGCTGCAAAGAAATGTCAAGCGTTAATACACTGTCGAAACTTGTTGACTCAAGAATTAAATCGAAGCCGGAGAACTCGGACGCCTCCAAATCATCCGCGAGACTTGAAAACTCCCCAACATAAATTATCAGTGGAATCTATTGACAGTTTTCTCTGTATGCAAGATGGGACTTTTGTGTTAGTTGGCCGCATCAATATATAGAGGCACAACCATGAGAATAATTCTAAAAAAGATATTTTCAGTGTAGTATTATTTTAAGTGAACCCGAAACTAAAAGAGTGAAAATTTTGGATTGCACACGGACGAGGTTGTGATGCCAAGCTGAAATTCTCTTCGAAAATCTCTTAATATCTCAATCTTGGTGCTTTAGGAGTTTAGCATGCTTGAACCATTAATGCGGCAAAATGACCTTGATTTTCAACTGGGTCTGAATACGGGAGAGGATCATTTACTTCTTCAACTCTATTGATGGTTTCAAGAGAAGAGCGAACTTAAATTTTTGACCAGGGCTTCGATGATTAAGACACAGAGACGTGCGCACTCCAACCTTCCTATGTTCCGTCGATTGTTTTCGCAAAACAAGTCGTCTCGGAGATAAAACCCACTGAAGACCATTCTGTATCTACAAGTTTTATCCATGTAACGCTATGCCTTGTATTCTATATCTGTTCGTTTGTCTTCCTCAGTGCGCACAGTTGGTGCACGTATGTAACGCAAAATAAATTACGTGTATAGTAACCATGGGCAAAAACAGTGAAAGGTACCCTCTGGAAGTGTGACTCAATACACAGGTGTGGTTTGGGGCTGGAAAGATTTCAGTCAAACGCATCAACATTGTGCTAAGGTCAATAAGAAGTCTGTACCAGCTAATTATGAAGCAGTTGGGTGCAGGTTAAATGGTTAACGTTGTGCTATGTACAGTTAATACAAAGTCTGTACAGTACCACCTAATTGCTAAGACGTTGTCAGCAGGTTGAAGGAACGGTTTGACTTTTTTTTCCAAATTGTGAATAAAATTAACCGGCGGAATTGTTTAACTGATACAAGTGAACTTACCCTTACAAGCCTTTCTTCTTAGTGAAGTAACCAACTCAAGAAGCTTATCAAAGTTTTTGGCAGTGAATACATGCCTCTTCTTGTCAGTGGCAATCAACTTCAATTCTGAAATGGAGTAATCCGCGACCCCCACCGCAATCATAGTCAGATCTGAAATTGTGGCAAGCAATGAAATTAATTCCAAAGACTATACTGTTTGATAGTCTCCTTTGTAGCCGTCGTTTGTGGGTACCGTTCACGCAACGCTTCCTACGCTAAGAGGTAGCGTTGCGTGACGACCTCAAACGACGGCTGCGAAGAAGAATTTCAGCCTGCAGTACAGGACAAAACTTGTTCTGGAAATTATCTAAGCGACACGATTGCCAAAAGCTACGTAACACACAGACACCACAGCAGCTCGTTCTGGCTTGAATTTTCTTCAATCAATCAATCAATCAATCAATAAATCGATCGATCGATTGATCTAATCAATCAATGTTTATTTGCACTTACTTTTGCTCAAAATAAGAAATTACAACAATGAATGAATGAAAATACTAAAATTAAATAGTAGAGTACTAGCTGCCTGGACTAACCATAGGGGCTAACGGAGCCAGGCAGCCAGTTAACGTCAGCATTAAGGACGGTGCCTACTAATTCAAAGGTATTTTTGCGCGGTTCACTTAATATGCGGGAAAAGCAAATCATAACGAGTGCTATTGAAATCCGAAAAGAAAATTGGGGGTTACCACGCATTTTTCGAAGATAATTAATCAGCAATATTTGTAAAAAGCTTTAAAATACAAAGCAATGTATGGCGTTTTTTTCCCAATTGAAGCTTAATTATCTCTGAAAAATGCGTGGTTACCTCCAATTTTCTTTTTGGACACCAAGAGCACTTGCTAAGTTCTACTTTCTCCGCATAGTTTTGAACCGCGCAAAAATATCCCTGTATTATAAGCACCACCCATAGGAAATCCGAGTATCTCGAGATGCGCAGACCTTATGCGCAATAACAATAGTAGGCACTGTCCTTAAGTGGAAATAAAATTTACAAATTCGCAATCTGTATCCATTTGTACTCGAGAAATGTGGTGACAACTGATGGCACGGCAACTTTCTGCAGTCACACTAACTTAACAATGTTCGTAGTTCTGGCGTACGTTTCGCCCGATTTGCCAATGAAGCGGAAATAAAAGTAATCACATTACATCACATTATGAACATCTGAGTTACATCACAGTATGAACATCTGATCAGTCAGACAAAGATGCAAATAGCATAAGAAACTAAACGCTAGGTGCAAGTAAGAAGTAAGATATAAATATTTTACTATTAAATTGTCAAGACAACACTAAACAGAATCACCGTTTATGCCTGACTTCAATTTCTTCACGACGCTTTTTAAACTTAATTGCTTGTCGTTCGATTTTCCATCTGTAAGTACAATGACTACCTAAAACGCACACAAAAAATATGTAAGTTAGACGAACTGTCAATATTCTATGAATCATAAAACCTACAATACTAAAAATCTTCGAACGGTATAATATACTCAAGGAGTGGAACTAAATATGTATGGACAGTAGCAAGCGTAGCTGACCAAGAAACTCAGTGATAGTCACTCTACTGAGCTCTGCAGTGATTTCTATCGTTAAAACCTTCTGAGGAAAGAAATTTCTTACATATTAAGATTATAGCATTGTGTTAAAGCTCCAAGTCGCCTCACTGCGGTTGGTGGGCTCGCCCCCGGATCCAGTGGTCCGTGTACGAGCCCTGGCTTGGAACATTGTGCCGGGCAAGACACTTATTCTTGCGGTGTCTCTCTCCACCCAGGTGTATAAATGGGTACAAGTGAACTTGTTTGCTGGGGTAACCCTGCGATGTAGCATCCCACCCAGGGGGGAGCAGTCGCTTCATGCTACTGAAACCAGAGATAAGAGCCGACCTGATGAGCCACTTGGCTCGTATGCAGACTTTACCCTTACCTTACTTATAGTATTTTTGCATGGTGGATGTTAAAGGAATCAAAGTGAACTGGTACCTGAACTGTTTCTGTATCGGTCACTGGATTATCCACCGCGGGTTTCAACACATTGTAGTGAACCACGTTCAGAGCTTTAGCAGTGGAAGTGTAACCTCCTAGAATAAAACCAAATATGTAAAACACCTAACTAGATTCGAGGAGGAGGAGGCAGAGGAGGGATTGGAGCGGCACCGAGAAGCGTGATCAAGGGGTTAGGTGCGGCGGGAAATTGCTTCTTACAAGTCGGGGAAGTAAAAGTCCTGATTGGTCTGCATTATACAAATATAATTATGCCATTCATCAGAACTACTTGAAATGAAATTTAGCATTGGGATTAGCTTTTAGAGACAGGAATAGTTTTGGGACTATTTTCTAAGGTTACGGTCAAGGTTTTGGGCCGGCAGCTAGAGTTATGGTTAGTCCTCAGTTTGCAGCTTAGATTGACGTCTGGATCAGTTCGCTAGCTTTCTGATATTCCTGCCAGGAAGGAAGAAGTAAACCCGTGAATGACAACTTGATTTCACTCTACGCTTAGTTTCCCTTCTTCGAATCGAAGTCCAACAGCGAGCCTGAAGTAACAAAATAAGTAACAAAATAATAATAAATTAGCGATAAAAATGCATGACTTGATCGGTGTCGGGCATCACGCGAAAGGCACGTGAAGAGCACGTGAGAGCACGTGAGAATTTTGACATGTTCTTATACTGTGCAAAATGGAATTTGCTCCTTGATTTTCACCACCACCTTTCTCTGAGTCTCTCCAGTTAAACCAAAGAGTCTATACCTTTATACTGAATTTCATCGACGGCACACATCAGCCTTGTTTTGGAGCCATAGTTATCAAGAGCGACTGACAGAGAAACAGAAGTGGAGAATTCAACAATGGCCACGCGAGCTTGTAAAGGAGAAATGTCAAACGTTTGAATAATCTCCCTAAGAAAATAAAAAAAATGGTGTTAGTCAGTACACAATAAAAAGGAGACTTTTTATTGAATTGGTCGTTGACATTTGGTTTCACCTGAAGTTTGTTGGTGACAATTTTTTTTTACCAGAGAACAAATGTTTATCCGTTAATGGTCATCTGATGTTAAAATGAAGGTCGTGTGGAACACCATTTACAAATCGAAATGTTTCAGTGCGTTAGAGAGATAGTAAAAATAATAAAGTTAATGGCACATAAATAATGTTTGGCTTTTCTAATTTGTTTCACAACATAATCCAGCATCTTCGCGAGGCAACTTCAGGTAATTTTGTAGTATCGTGTCGTGTCCGCGTTGTGTTACATTGTAACGCAATCAGTAAAGATAAACGTGACAAAAGCTGTTGACACCTCAAAGAACTGTCATCCACTACGTGTGTTAACCTCTTCCAGGCGTTCAGTTAGTCAGGGCGCAGCGCAGAAGACAGCGCGCGAAAAATAAAAAAGCGACGGGTTTTTTTTTCATTTTTTCGCGCGCTGTTTTCTACGTTGCGCCCTACTGTTTTCTACGCTGCGCCCTGACTAACTGAACGCCTGGAAGAGGCTATACGTGTGTGTGATCAATAGTGACCACCGCATACATTCGATCGTTTTCGCTGCCTGGAAATTTCTTATGGCTTCTGCCAACATGCTACGCGATAGAGACAGATTTAAAATATATAGACCAACCTCACGAACTTGACTTCTTTTTTATGATTATGCTCTTTAATACTTCCCGACTCGTCCATAACAAACACAATATTGGCTGGAAGTTCACAGTCTGAAACAATAAACAGTGAAACGTTAGATACGAAATACAGTAAAACGAGTGAATCAAGAAAATAACGTTTCTAACCTTCATTATTTTCGTCAGTACTGCACGAAGTATTTCCAGTGACCACATCTGCAAAATCAGTTCAGAAAAGGTCCAACTTTAAACAAAAATGCTGAATCGGACTGGCTATCGACAGGCTCAGTTTTAACCTAAATAGAACAGTGTACGCGTCATTCTGTAATTGGGCTGTGTCATTGCGCGGCATTTTGGGTGCGCCCTTTCTTTGACAGATGCTCTTGAAAAGAATAGTTTCCATACGCATCTTGGCTAAAACACACTACACTCTTAAAAAAAAATTGAATTTTAAAAAAAGATTTTTGTTAGCGGCGTTTATCGTATGCAGTGTTTATTTCTTTTACTTATTAGCTTTGAAATTTCATCGTGCTTAAATAAAAGTTATATGTATGTCTGTTTATAAGACGTTTTACCGACAATTATGATCATCAATTTTGTTAGAGCTTTGTTTAATTGGTAAACATGAATCAGTTCTTAAATTGATGGTGGCTACGTACAGTAAGTAAGTTGAGTGATCAACAAAGCGGATGATTTCGAAGTTGATACCATATAAACTATAAAAAAAAAATCTGAGGGAAAAACAACCATGGGCTAAACGTTCTGTGAATAAAAGCCATAATCAATAATCTTCGGAACGTCTCACGGGATTGGCTGAGAAAATGATGTGCACAGCAAACACAATAGTACCAGTGGACCCTAAAACGATAGAGCTCCATGCTAACAAGATCCAGTGAAATTAGAGGTTCCAAAGAGCTTGAAAAGCTACTAACATCGACAGCATTTGAGTGTTTTTTTTAGCATTTTTAGCCTTGACCTTGCACAAAACACAATAGCTGTTTACTTCTTACAGTTTTTTGATGAAGAAAGGAACCTGTCCAGCAGAAACTGTCTTATTACAGTTCACATTTAGCTTTAAGCCAGATGGTCGTGTAGGCATTCAGTGGTTTCCAACGTTTTGAAGAAAATTGTTTTATATTTCACATTGTGCTTTATAAATTGTTCATTAGTGCAGAGCCAATGGCATGTCTTAGACGTCCCCTTTTCAAATCCTGGCTAAAAGCATGGTGCGCGTACAACACAAACTGTCCATTTATCTCTGGTCATGACAAATCCCTATGATTATTACTCTTACCGCACCCAAATTTCCAGTTTTTCCAATCAGAAGCCGTGTCTACTGTCCTGACATCCCAGAATATCAAGTCGGTGACTTGATAAGGCTGCGATACCATGCATGGGCGTAGCCAGGATTTTTCAAAGGGGGGGTCACACTGACTCATACAGAGGGTACTCATCAGATTGTCACCTGAATATTGTAGGTTGTTTGCTTACAAAAAGGCTTCCAAAGGGGGGGTCACGGGCACCCCAGGACCCCCCCCCCTGGCTACGCCCTTGATACCATGTTCACTTGGCCGAAATTGGGTAGGGTAAATACCACATCTGGAGCCCTGGCCGGAGACATTGTGTTGTGTTCTTGGGCAAGACTCTTAACTCTAACAGTGCCTCTCTCCACCCAGGTGTATAAATGGGTACCGGCCAATTGTTGGGGAAACAAAACAAAATTGCGTGGGAGTGACTTGCGATGAACTAGCATCCCGCCGTCCAGGGGAAGTAGAAATACTTCTAGCCGCTTCATGCTACAGAAACCGGGATAAGCTCCGCAGCTATAAGCCAGCCTTGGCTTCAAGGCTTCACTTTAAATACCAAATCGTACTTTTTTGCTACGGTTGGGTGGCATACCAGGCTTGTTTGGTCTCACCATGGGTATTTTGGACCGACTACTTCTCGCCAAAATACGAATCATTGCTCGACCAAACTCGCCTCATACGCTGCCAAAGCGACCAAAAAGCTACGACTAGGTTTCGGGCCTGCTGATACACGATGATCAGAAATTCAAGAAGTTTGTTACGGCTTCAGTAAAAACGCCATTAGGTTTTGAAAAGGACTATTTCTTATTATTTAAAACTGGATCATTAGATAATGCCATTCGAGAGTCTTCATTGGCTGTGTCATCATGGGCTATGAGCCAATACATGTAATATGCCATGCTCTACAAATATGGTAAGCGTGCGTGTGATTTCTTTCGGCGTTTTTACTTTTATTTTTTTTTAGTTTTCTACTTTTGGGAGCGTTTCGAATGAAACAATTATTCCACTCGCGCTTGTTGGATATGTGATGATTATTAACGGGCGCTCGTGGAACAATAAATTTTAAACTACTTTGTCAACTTCAATTAGGCAATAAAGGCCAAAAAATCTAGAAAGGATAACTCACCCAAGTATGCAAAAAACTGGTCGTTTATGTCCCTGGATAGGTTCACGATGTCGTCTTTTTTTACGTTAGGCAACTGCGCGGAGTTTTTGTCATAGTAAGCAAAAGCGAATCCTTCGATCTGCTCCAGAAGTACTTCGATGTCAACCAAGTTTCCAAATTTGGAGTTTCTCCTGCATCTGGCGTATGATGTGTCATACAGGATACCTGTTAACACAAAACAAATCATAAAGCTATCAAAACAATGCGACAATGACAAGTCATTTGAAGAACTTATGAAAACGCGATACGTTGTCTTATTGGTAAACAGAAAGATTAGCTAAACACTTTCAGAGAATTATTTGGATTTCAAAGGTCTATAAACTAGTTGACTGCCAGCAACAAGAGGAAATAGACTTATGAGTTATGTTATGACATGAATGAAAACTTTATTTGAAACACGGTAAAAATATCAGTATTATAATACAAAAAAATGCATCACATTTAAAATTTTCTATTTACAGTGCACAGGTTTACATATTTGCCGTGTGGGAGTTCGATACAGAGAACCACTTATTAATGCTTCTCTTGAAGATGTCTAGAGATTTTGTAGTGAGAAGTTCCTCTAGAAGATCGCTCCATAGAGCAGCTCCGCTCTCACTGAATTTACGCTTCAGGCAGTCAGTTCTTGGTTTCGGAAAGTTTCGTCTTGCGTCGCGATGATCAAAGGACAAAGTTCTCGGAGTGAACATGTTACAAAGATAAACTGGGGCGAGGTTATGAACGCATTTGTACATTAAATTTGCCTGTTTCTTCGCCCTTGTAACTGATAAGTTATCATGTCTAGGTAAGCGAGTTGAGAGGAGAGCTAGAGTTCGTATCATAACTTGATTTAGCAATTACGACCAATTACTCTGGCAGCACAATTTTGTGGTTTCTAAAGTTTCTCGCCCAGCTGTCGATACAAGCCATCCCAAACAACACTATAGTAATCAAAATGTGGTTCGATAAGACCTTTGTATATTTTAAATGAGTGTGCATGGAAATAAAATGTCTGACTCGCATAAGTGCACCGATACTGGAAGGGACGTTTTTCGAAATTGCGCCGCGTGTATGTGCTCCTTCCAGGATAGGCTTTTATCTATGTTCAGGCCGAGAGCTTTGCTATGATTTGTTTGGTTTATTTGGACACCGTCTATATTGATATTTAGTTTTTTCATTTGAAGACTGCAATTTTTGAC
>JAHPZR010051271.1:12500-17500 GCA_019787425.1 Platygyra sinensis | reverse complement strand
GTATCCACGCGCAGCCATGTAATATCCTCTATATCAAACACGAGACACAGTGTTTCATCGGGATATCCAAACACCGAGAAGCGTAACGCAAGCACCGGTAACGCAAAGGTCGTGGGTTCGAATCCCGTTCAAAGCCTGAATTTTTTCAGGTCATTTTTCCAGTAGTGTTATGGCTGCATTCGCATCTTTCATTCTTTCATCATTTATTGCTACTGTTGGACACCTATTACCACGGAATTCATATACTTGAGCCACGTATAACGTTCACTGAAGATAAGGGCCGAACCCAGACACGATCGCTTTCATGTGGCTTTGATAGCTCAGCTGGTAGAGCATTGCACCGGTAACGCAAAGGTCATGTTTTTGGAATCCCGTTCAAAGCCTGAATTTTTTCAGGTCATTTTTCCAGTAGTGTTATGGCTGCATTCGCATCTTTCATTCTTTCACCAAGAAGAGAGTTGAAAATACGACGTGCAGCGGAGTATTTTTCACGAAATTCGAGTTGTTTGGATAGCCGATGAAACACTGTCTCGAGTGTTTGGTATATCTTCTCATCGAAACAAAAACTAAAGAGTAAACGGAGAAGTAAAATCTATGCTAATTAAGACCCGGTATCCAAACCTCCTTCACGCTTGTAGTTTTCTTTGTTTTAACGTGATGAATTATTAATGAGTTTGAGAAGCTAATATCAAGACTAGTCCAACATCTCGTCTACAGGGCCAGGCCTAGTTACTGCCCGGTGTGGTGGAGTGAACATACCTGTTCAAAGCAATATCTTCCCCATCATGAGTTTCCAGCTTCGTTTTTGCTTAAAAAAAGACCAACGGTACATTTTAATTTCTTTGTGCTGGGTACGTCTGGATTAGGAAATGTATTGAAAATACACCTAACAAATAAAGTACTTGACTTTGATGGGCAAAGTTCAATGCTCTGCAAATGAAATTCCTGAAGCCACACTCACGAAGTTCATTGTTACTGAATATGGCCTCCACTTTTGTATCCGGCCCGCCTAAACTAGCATAGATATCCGCAGGCCAGTCCAACTGTAAAATTTAGGTTTTATTAAGAATAGAATGATGATGATGATGATGATGATGATGATGATGATGATGATATCTCAGTACTTTAATTTCAACGCCGCCGAATAAATAGATGTTAACGAATTCGCACTTGCTTGCGATTTATGTCTATTTCGAGCGGTTAGCTTGCGTCAAACTTTATCAGGCAGTCACGAGGGAAAAGTCAAAAAAGCTTTTCGGGGAATTAAAAAATAAAACAAATTAAATGAACAAATAGTGCATCGTGAAACGTCAGCATATTGATCACAAAAAAATATACCATGTTAGTGAACTTGATAGTTTCTTCTGAACATTGCAGTCGCTCAGAAGTGGGCAATGGGCTCTTTCCATTGACACCAACAATTCTAAATATTTTGCAACGGGCAAACATGATAGGGAAATTTCCTGCGAAAGTTTCCAAAAACCAGGAAATTGTGAGACTTCACTGAGATATACGAAATATTCAACCAAAAATTCCAGAAAAAATCAAATAGAACTGAAATTCCCGATACAAAAACTCACGATAATTTGGGTTTAGCTTGTTCTCTTTTCCGGAAATTCCGGAAAGTACTGTTACATTCAGAGTTTTTGCTCGAATGGATAACGCCCAACGTCGAGTAGGATATTGTACTTGATTTAAACAACTTCCTTGACAGAAACATAAACATCCTAACTAAGGAATACGATATTTCTGTTTTCCAAGGATCGATCTACTCTGACGTTGGAGAGAACAGTACCAAGACATTAAAGACATAATCCAATTTAAAACAAATCAAATCAAAAAGACGCGCACTTACCTTCAGTAACACATAAGGCATAACTGAACATGCAAAAAAACAGGACGAAAACTTTCCAGTGTTCCATAGAAACCTGTAACTTAAATAAGACAATAAACAACTCAACAATAACAAAAGGACACCAGTCATTAAGAAGAGAGCTATACCAAGTGTTTCACAAGCACTGCGAGACTGACTACACAAGCAACCCAGGGAGCGAAAGTGACCCAAGTCTCACGCCTCAGCAACGCCGGATAAGATAAAAGACGAGCAGAAATCGGCGTCTTGATATATTTAATAGTAGCAAATATGGCTCAAGTATTTCCATCAGCATTTCATTAACGTTACAAAAGCATGAAAAGTACTGTGTCTTACAGGCATGAGTGATTCTCGCTGGAATATAAACAATAGCCTCTATTTGGCGCTAAAATATGCCAGGATATTTGTCCGCGGACATTATCTGTTCCGAGAAGCGTACAGTTTTTCGAGAACGTAGCTGGAGGAAAACTGCGAGCTTCGAGGAACATATAATGTCCAAGGACAAATATCCGAAAAGTTTCGCCCCAAGTGGAGGCTACTGTGTTTATTATTTTTATTCAGTAGGTATAGTAACGTGACGTTTTTAGACCAATCGCGGGCGAGCAAAACTATTTGACGGATTAAAAATATATATTGTTCAGGGATATTTTTCTCTGTAAAAGTTCTATTAGTGTTTTTAATTAATAATCAAAAATAGAGTTAACTTCAAACATAAGTTCCACTTATTCACACGTGTTAAACAAACCATTAACGAAACGCCTGTATTGAAGAGTAGTTGTTGGACGTCGCCGATTTGTTTGTCGTTTTAGAGGTCTTCCGCTTTGCTTGTATTTTTGTTTATTTCAAGTGTACAGACGCAACAACTGTATTTTAGACGCATCGAGCATGATTTCTCTGATTTGAATGGTTCGTTAAACAGTTTAAATTCCTGTAATACCAGGGAGTGTGCATTTTGTCTCTTGTACTAAACAGGGTCTAAAATTAAGGCTGTAGTCCTACATATGGTATACGGGTTTTAGAGTATTTTTGTCCTAAACAGGGTCAGGATTTCAAACCCTCGGGGCACTTCTACACGCAAACATGGGTCAAGTACCCCCCTCCCCCCCGCCGGGGTAAGCATTCCGGTGTTGCCACGTAGCTCGCTGTAATTTTTATGTCACGGACATAATAGAAATTTTTAACATCATTACCAATAAAGTATCTTGCTTAAAAGAGGTGATAAGATCCCTTGATTTGCCACAAGACAGTAATATATAACCTCGGCTTTTTTAATGCTAACCACAACAAAATTAACAACAACAAAATTGTCACTCGAGAAGCTATGCACCATTTGACTCCACTGAGTAATTATCACCAGAAAATGCAGCATTAAGCAAAAAGGCTTAGCTCCTCGGCGTAAGTTGTCATAGGTAATTTTATCCAAAATAGACTTTCAGACTAGACTTCAATTCTTGTCAACTGATAGTTTTAGGGCAGCGAGAGGTGCTGACTCCTTCATTACTCGCAACTTGACGAAGTCGCTCTTTACACAAATGAAATGAAGTATCGACTTGATAGAGCTACTGCATGCATACTAGAACAACGGACAACTAACCTGTTATTGTTTTCACAAGTGTACTGGACTTAACTCAGCAACGAACAGATTTGGGAGCAGCGTAGAAATTCTTTGTATGATAGAGAAATTAATTTGCACCCAACGTTTTGTTTGCAAGCAAAACAAATAAAAATTCCGGGTAAAATGTGTATGTGGCGCAAATATTTGATTTTCTTCAAAATGATTGACAGGATAAATCTTCTGAAGAGGTGAATATCGACTAAAATTATTCCCGCAATCAAATTCTTTTAGTATGTACTCTCAAACAAAAGGTTGATTGACAAAAATTCAAACGTATTCAAAGTTAATTTTTTTCAAAACCTGTCATGACTGTAAATTCTTGGCTTGCACGTGACGTCATCATTTTCTAAAATCCAAAACTAAACAGCCACCAAAGTTTTTATCCTCATCAGGCATTAGAATGGGTAAATTGACATTTGTTTACAACGTTTCAGCTCAGTAGCTTGCTTCGTCTGGAAACCAACGCATTTTGAATTTCAGAGCTATGGCGGTGCGTGACATAAAGCTACGAGCGCGTTTGTTGAAAAATATCTTCTTATGTCCTAATTTTCAGCCTATTCAGAGGTTAAAGTATTAGGAAAAGTGCTTATGTACATGCCTTTTTGTTCAGTGCAGATAATAAGTCGCCCAAATAGCCAAAGTAAGTTCCAGATGATTACACTATTTTCCAGCCGCCATGTTGGGGTTCCACGGAGGTACACCAACATGGCGGCTCCATACTGGGCTCCGTAAATTTGTGAAGAATATTTCGACGAATATCTCAGGTTTAGGAAAACGCACAGACTTAAAACTTGGACAAGGTTCATCTTTACCAGTCTCCTATAGCATCCCAATTTCCTGACTTCATCCACTTAATGGTTTTCGATTTATTTTTATATTGCGTGACAGTGCAAGCCAAGAATACATCGGGTGTACTCGATGGCATTCTGGTGACGTGTTTACAATTTGAGGACAGGAAATTAATTGCGTCTGGCCCTTATTTTACATGTTAAATCTCGGAAGTTTCACTAATGATCAGGCCCGGATTGTTCAAAAGGTGATAAGTAGTCTGCGAGCAGTCTCTTATTTCCTCGAAAACAAGAGATTCGACATCCGCGCTACAAGCGGCTCGCAGCACGTCACACCCAAAGTTACTTGACTTGTGTTGCGTTCGAAGCTCGTTCTTCTCCACGGTTTTCGAGAAGAGAGACTGCTCGAGGTCTAGTTGATAATTTTTAACAAAAAAGGTACGCTATCCTCTGGATAGTGGTTCATCCTGTGGATAGCGTTACCAATCTTTCGTACAACCGCGTCAAGTACTGCAATTAATAACCTGATGTAAGTTATAAACCTTGTGAACAACTATTCCTAAACGTGAATGAACATATATCTCGTGCAAGGTGAATTGATCAACATGATAAGAACGTGGAGCAAAGAAAAAAGGACGCAAATCACATATGAACTCAGTCAAATGACAAAATTCACCATGAGTTCTCGTAGCTCAGTGGATAGAACGTGCGTCCGGTATTCAAG
>JAHPZR010051271.1:5000-7500 GCA_019787425.1 Platygyra sinensis | reverse complement strand
ACCTCAGTAGACACCGAATCATTTAAACAACAATAAAAGCAAGTGACAAACTCGAACACCAACCCACGGTCTGGCCAGTCCCTTACGCGTGCGCACAGCCATATCATCCAAGCAGTGGCAGCCATGGACAGCTGTTTCGGCCTTGTAAAAGGCAGAGTACACAGGGCTTGTAGTCCATGCTGATGCTGATGAGGCCTAACAAGGCGGAAACATCCGTTCATGGCTGCCACTACTCGGGTGATAGGGCTGTGCGCATGCGTTAGGTACTGACCAGACCGTGGGTTGGTCAATCTCGATCCCAGAGTTCACGTGCCTTTTGGTCAGCACCAAGACATGGAGCTCTGGAATAATCAATTTCCAGACACCAGGATTTTAGGACTTCCGGTTTCACGACGCATGCGTGCCTTGGTTTATATGACATCCAGAAATAAAGTCGATGTGGATGTGTTCCACAAAAACATTCAATAGGCACTGGAAAAGCTAGGAAAGTCGAAATTTGGCTTCGAAAGAACAGTAGTATCAAAATTTAAAAGCAAAAGACACGTGGGCTCTGGGAACGACCTTTTTGATTATTCGAGAGCTCCGTGTCTTGGTGATGACCAAAAGGCACGTGGGCTCTGGTAACGAGATTGTGGGTTGGTGTTGGAGCGTGACACTTGCTTTTATTGTTGTTGTACTGAATCATTACATTTTTTCTTGTTCTAGCTACCAGGCTCCACACGGTTTTATTGTCAAGTTCTGTCAGTTTTCCTGGTTAGCGGCATGTTGTTGATAGAATGATGTGCTTATGTGCATGTTTGCACGTGGCGGGAAGCAAAAAGATTTTATGGGACTACTTTCTTGGGGAGCTTGGAAGCCAGGCTTGATTAGGTAGCCGAGCCTTATCATCACAATTTGAGCCCTTAATGGACGAGAGCGAAAGATTACGTTGTTCTCAGCGGAGCTCCGTCGCCAAGCGGAGCCCCATACCCATATGGGAAAGAAAAGGAAACCCATGAGTTAGATAGATACATAGATAGATAAATAGATTTAACAAATAGATTCCATGTTACCATGCGTCTGCTCAGTAATAGATAGCAGAAGACGTTAAAATGTCGTAAGAACAAAAAAGTGGCACACGAGGCGATAGCCGAGTGTGTCACTGATGTTCTTACAACATTTTGACGTCTTCTGTGATCTGTTACTAAACGGACGCACGGCAACATGGAATCTATTTGTTTTACATAATAACGAAACAAATTACTACACATGAAGCTTTTGCTTATTTCAAAATACTTCAACATAACGCGAAAGCCAGCCTTTGCCCACTTTGGCGAAGACGAAAAAAAGCCATTTGACGTAATCTATGATCTATACAAAATAAAGCAATTTCATTGGTTACTATGCGTAGCAAAGAATTGTGATTGGTCGACGAAAATTACGCCACTGTCAAACCTGACTCGAGCGTCGCCTCGTGGGAAATGAAAACTTACAGCGAAAGCAGAATTGAACTGCAAAATCTTCAAATCTTGAAGAAAATGCTGGAAAAATCAAGTCAGTTTTTGTCATCAGAGCAGCCCTTTGAGACGAAAACCTTGGAGGTTGCCTTGACTACTGCCTGAGTTCAAAAATACGGCAGGAAAACTTGGCGCGGTTGGGGTCAACACTGGAGGCCATTCGATTCAAATTTTCACTGAAAGGAGGGCTAGTGACGGTGGAAATTTGTGTCCTCTGTGGTTGGTGATTCTCAAATAAGTTTGATTTAGTGTCGGAGACACCTTATAGCTGCGATACAGTTGGCCGTGAGCTGTTGTGAGCAATACTTTGCTCACTGCTCTGAAACGGATTGGAACATTCGCGTCGGAAAGCAAGGTCATGTGTTTATTTTAACTGATTTTAAGAAGTGATGTTTTGATCTTTCATTAAAGACATCAATCTGTGTCAACATTTGAAAATGAGACTGACAAAAGTTGAACTTTTAAAATAAATTAATCTCTTAAAATTTTGTACAAAGTAATGGTTTCTTACCTTAAAGTAAGCTAATTTCAAGACTAATTTTGTGTTTGGTTTAGTCTCGCTCGACTGCCGACTGAGACTGCACGAGTATTTTTTCCGAGTTTATTTTCTAGAAAAGAAACGGATTTTTTCTTTTCTCTTACTGCTACTCATACCTTTTCAATGTTCAAGACGTTTTTGTACCCTAACTTTCGCCCAGTCAAGAAAATTATTATATAAATTCTCAAAACTTTCCGACATTTTAAAACACAAAGGGAAAAAAAAAACTGACGATGACGTCAATCGTGCGTCTGTCCTCTTATAGACCATAGGCGAGAACCAATCAAAATACGAGAATTATCACTTTTTTCCGGTCATATTACGTAAAGAATCTTCAAGTCAGAAGCACAGACGCAAAACTAAAAAAAACTTACACCCACACCCACTTGTACCTTGTCCTAGATTAAGTATTTTACAGTCTCTTGGGACGTCTGATTTCTCGCCCGTGTCAAGTATTTGTCGGCTT
>JAHPZR010051271.1:0-2500 GCA_019787425.1 Platygyra sinensis | reverse complement strand
ATTCCCTTTGGGTTGGAATTCTGTTTTCAAATGTCAGTATTTGGGAGTTTAACTGCTGCAAGTGAGAAGGTAGACAAGCCCTTAAGATTTTTAAGTGGGAAATGTATGGTAGAATACTGTTTACTTTATGCTCACTTTATTCTCTAATAATAATTTATTTAGCTTTCAGTCCGAATGGGACATAACACAACATCTTTCTATTTAGACCCATTTTGTGCACTATGTGCCATCCTAGTTTAACTCTCTGAATTTGGCACTATTTACACATGTCAAGTGAACTTGCACACGTTGTGTCAAGAGGTTTTGCTGCTTTGATGACTCAGAATATTTAAATTCATAACTGTGCACTGTGGCATCGTCAGTTGTTTTTTGAATAGTGGGCTCCATCCAAAAAGTACACTAGCCAGTAAGGTTTGGGTAAAAAACATGCCGCGAAGCAGCTAGGCAAGATGTACACTGCGTATCATTTGTACATCTGTTGGTGATTTTCCCACTTTTAATCATTGTTATTTGGAAGGTATAACAATCTCTGATATTCCCCAGTTTTAGCTGGGGAATATTGGGTCATGTGATAAGACCAATCCTGTGCAGTTGAAATATTTGATGGATTATAATATTGTTATAATACTATTGTATTTATACCATGCCATAGAAAAAACAGCCAATCAGAATGCAAGAAATCTGTTGTATATTTGTCAATATTCCACCAAACCTTCCCATCGATCAGTGCAATTTAACTGCATCACACCCAACCTTCCCATCTGGCTACTGTATTTTCTATAGCATGGTATAAAATAGCTATGTAACCCTTTCTCATGGTATAATTTTGGAATGTCCCACTTGTCACTTATATTTTCTTGGTATACACACTCACCTAAAGTATACCACTCTAAAATGTTGCATAACTAGCAGGTGTTCTATCTCTACCACATTGTATTTGTATTTTGTTTATAATAAGGCAATAAAAAATGTTTTCATCTTTCTCTTCTTGGGCTTATTTCATGAAGTATGCTTTAATACAATTGTCTTTTTAAAAACTTTAAAACCCAGTGGAGCCCAAAAAGAAATTACCATTTTACAACAGCAGTAGCTTCCTGACTACAAGCAGAAGTGATGTTTTGTCTTACAATAAATTTGGCAATTACTATGCACACAGAAATCCAAGGATTTGAAATGTTTGATATTTTGCACTTTCTTGGTTTGGTCTCATAAAATTTAATGGGAAAAAGGTTATTTCAAGTTTCTTTCATATTTTAACCTCATGTTTGGAATATGGTTGTATTGTGTCATTTTTTGTGTTTATAAATTTAGAAAATTGCTATATCGCTTTAAAAAAGGGAGTATACTTATTTCCAGTAAAGTACAGACAACAACAATACTTAATTTCACCCCATAATTATTACAAGAGAAAAAATATATATATCTATATATACAACAGATAATAGGGGTGCTGGCTGCTCGAAATAACCTAAAAGTTAAAAATGCCAGGCAGCCAGTAGCACTTAACTGAAAAAAACTAGAGTCAGCAGATGGGTAGATGTTGGATCAATGATATGAAATATTATAGGACCTGGAGTTTCCTCCGCATCATTTGCAATGGGATGTAAACATTGTAGCATATCATTTGCATAAACCAAACCATCACCTCATTCCGGAACTTGTAATATCCAACAAGGTCTTTTATTGTTTGCAAGTAAATAAAAAACATTTAAAGATAAAACGTCATATTCCAAGATCGGTCTCGCACACGTGAAGAAGCACCCTTGGCTTTGACAAAATTGTCGTGACAGCTGATCCTCCGGTATTGTTCGATTGTAATTGTTCCTACACTTGACTAGCAGCTAATAACACAGACAATAGTAGTGCAAGACTCTTACTCAGTGCGATTATTTTTGGGAGTACTATAACTCTTTCAGTTTGAGGTGTAAACCACACCGATAGTCCAAGCCGATAGATACTTGCTTGTGAGGGCTTGTGCCAATCGTGACTCTGAGAAAGCTTACTTGTGAGATGTGGTGCAACCCGCACCGGATTTAAACCCAATGAATGTGGGCTTGCGAAAGCGTCTAGCTTCAGTGCAATCTGCACTAAACACAAGGCGAGTCTAGATATATGTTGCCTTTCCTCGCCGAGGAAACTCCGCTCTGCATCACCTGAATGAAATAACAGAAAACAAACAAGGCAAAGCAGTGCAGTTAATTTTCGATTCGAAATGAAAGAAAGCCAATCATAAACAGCACGATAGAGCAATTTTGTAACAGAACATAACGTACCTTGAACAAATACTACTAATTGCGACGGAAAGTTCTTCAAAATTTTCCCAACACAGGGAAAACACTGCGACTACAACGCGCTGGAAGCAATGGCCGACGAAACAACTTGAAAACAACTAGTACCCAGACTACTTGTACTCTCGGAGATCTGTCACGTGTCATCTCGTCCTCAAAGTGACAACAAGATTGCCTCTGACTTAGGGTCTTTATGCAGAGCATAAGACCCA
>JAHPZR010051269.1:0-16449 GCA_019787425.1 Platygyra sinensis | reverse complement strand
GAAAGCACACAAAGGTCGTAACTGTTTTTGTTACCACGATCGACAAAAGTCCCGCCATATTTTCAAACTAGGAGCCTGTCGCGTGGACAAAACTCGCGCCAGTTTATTACGTTTCTCTGCTTTGAAACTCTGACTCTGAAAAAGGTCCCTTTGCTGTCCGTGAGAGACCTGAGTTCGAAAGTACGCCCTTACGACTCATTCTTTCAAGGTGTGATTAACACACACTTTTCAGGTGTATATAGTACAGCCTATCAGTTCAGTTTCTCACCTTTGTAGCATTAGTTTTATATTTTGTCACATTAGTTCTATATTTTTTGTAGGACTGCCAGTGTTTTCCATCAGTGCTGTAGAAGATTTTGTATTTGGATACAAACATTCCATGCATGTAGCCTTGAGAAGCTACTCCAGACACCACCCGCTCATGTCCAAGATCAATCTGAACAGACACGCCAAAAAAACACAAACAAAACAGAAAATGAATCATTTACGACGATACTTGTGATTGCTAGAAGAAAAATAGCAACATGGGAGTCATTCTAACAGGGGGAGTTGAATGGGCTACAACATTTAAACCGGCTGATACCTTTAGAGGATAGTACTCCTATCAATGGGGTTTCTTGCCAACCAAATGATGGGCTAGAAAATGTTGATTGACAGCTGTCAAATACACTGAATGTAAACCATGGTGGGGGCGTTGTGGTTTAATGGTTAGCGCGCTGGACTCCGGATCGCGTGGTCTGCATGGCTTCGAGCCTTGCCGGGCCGGTTGAGGAGAGGGTTGTTGTGTTCTTAGTCAATACTCTTTACTCCCACAGGGCTTCTCTCCTCCCAGTGTATAAATGGTTTGAACCGGTAAATGTTGATGCTGGGTGGGGGAGGGGGTGGGATGAGGGGCGGATACCTTGGGATAATGTGGCATCCTTTCCTTGGGCGGCTCCGGGGGAACTAGAAGTGCTCCTGGCCGTAGCCTTTCGTATGCTAGTCGTATGCTACAGATACAAGAATACAATCCGGCTGCTATTTGTTACCTGCAAGAACTGGTTATTATTCAATCTGTCAGTGCACCATCCTCCCCATCTCAGTTCACCTGAGCTGCTGATGCTGGCGTGGTTGTGAAGTCTGGCATTGAACGCGTAATGTTGATTCCAGTGAGAGGAGGCAGACATCTGTTGGTCTGCAATCATCGTTCTGTTTTCAACACCCACTGGTCTGTTACAATCTGTGAGAGATTGAACAAATTCTTTCAACAGATAGCTTACAGTCGAGGGGAGGAGAGCGAACATTTTGTTGGCCGTTTGCTGAACATTTTTCCAAATCCGCACGCATTTTTCGATTCGGCACACTCTCGGCTCCAGGACAATAAGGCTGAGAACCGAAGGGGCCTTGGCACGAGGAAGATGTGACCCCAGAGACGCACGAATTGACTGGCTAGATGTTTGGATAAAGATTTTCTCTAATTCAACGCTATTTTCCTTTCCTCTTAAAACAGTGAAACTTTACATGACGATTTTTTTTCTTCTGAGGATTGTACATTGCTCTAATCGAACGGTTTTAGATAGAAATCGACCAGTGGATGTTTTTGCATGGTTGTAAAACCTGAAAAAGGTCAGTCTATTTTGGGGAAGAATAGATATTTTTTTTTGTAGCAAAGCTCAAAACTTCAAAAATAGGAATGACAACTGGAAATACATATTAAGATATAGTAAGGCAATAGAAAAATGTTTTTTATGCTTCTATGGACATATAATTCCCAAAGGAAATAAATATAATGAAATGACTAAGTGGTGGGTAAAATGTTTGCGCAGATCGAATTGAACTATTAGTTAGTTAGCCCGGGAGTGTTCCTCTGCCACTGATTGTCAGTGTAATTGATGACAATATAATTAGCCACGCATTTTGAAATGAAACAGCTTGAGATGTACTCACTAACACATTTCGCGCACCATGTAAGATTGCAAAATCACTGCCCCGCTAGATTTTATATGGGATTTTGGGACTTAACGTCTTAGCAGAAAATCCGATTTCGTTCTCAAGAATTGCTCATCAGCGATTATGAGGGCACATAAATAGTGTTGTAATAGCGAAGCAGACACATTTAAAAGACTCAACTGTACACAATGGAAAAGTTTACCTCGGTGAATTTTCTTCACATAAGCACAATCCGCAAAGACGAACAGTCCAAGGACAAAAGTAAACTTAAGCTCCATTGTCTAGTCTGCACTACTGGCGACGCTAACTTCGGGAAGCCGCGACAAGTTTTGCATAATGTCTTGAATTCACAAGCTGTTATAAGAGCCCTCGACAAAATCCTATCACGTTTCTGTATTTACGTTGTGTCTACTTTTAGCAAAACACAGGAAACGACACAATGCTAGAAACTTTTTTTTAAGGAAACGGGGAATCCTTTACGCCCAGCCCGGTTTAACGGTTCTTAGCTAATTGAAAGTAATGACTTGATGGCGCATGGGATTGAATTTACTCGCGAGAACGTTAAAGAGAACCAGGGTTCAAGTCTTGTGGGTGCGGAGTATTAAAATCACCATTAATTACGCAATGCTAGCATCAGACTAAAAGATTTAGACGAGAAACACTGATTTTGAGACAGCCTGCAGGAAAACTCCCGAAAACTGAAAGCGCAAAGAATTTAATTTATTTGTAGAGTAAACACAACGTTCAAGTCTAAAACGTCAAACAACTCACACCTGACATTGCTCTGCAAAAATATTCGATGAAGCGATGAAGTTGGGAAAACTAATTTTGCGTTTATTAGTGAGATTATTGTTTGATCGGACTTCCTTTTTCGTTTTAAGCGTCTTAGTTTAATTTAATTGTCGATCTTTCGACTTCGTCACTCCAGTGGCTTTGTGATGTAAGAAACATGCATGATCCTATACCTTTTAATAAACTGTATGCAACCCTAGTCCCGTAAAAGCGACTAAAACAAATAAATAGCTACTAAAGCAAAACAGTAAGTCTCTCAGTGGGAGCTGTCGAGTTTATGCTTAATTTGCCCAAGACTGTATTTAAACAAAGGTGTAGCGTCTTATTTCCTGACAACTAATAAGCTTTCTTCAGCACTGTGTAAAAGGTCACGTTCAAACCCAGACTCACTCTCACACGACTTAGCATACGACAAGAAAAAGCTTCGAAAACCGGCATACATGTTTGTTTTTATTCTCGTCAGCTCTCAGATTGATCAACAATCCTACAATTTCAGTAATTTCAGCTGCCATTCAATTTGTCTGCCAGGCATTTGAAAAAGTACGCTATGGAGTGAGACAAATTTGTTTATTTTTTTTTTCTGTCTGAGATGGCAGTAAACGCCTGTACACACCCACAACGAAAACCCACAACTGAAAGATATCCTGTAGTTTTCACCACGCCTTGATACACTCCCAATTAAACAATGTGGCTGGTATTATATTGAGTGCAAAGATGACGTGAACACTTTTTCAATGCAAGGAGCCGAAGGCACGCGCGATTGACTGATTCATTTTGCCTCCTCTTCAGCCACGCCATATTTCGTCAGTAAAATGCGTGAACGCAGCTGTCAGAGTATGGTTGGATGGGAAGAGACTTCTTTCAATTCCCCCCAGTTTGTAAATAAGCTTATCTATTAGAGCCACATCCGTACTATGCCGGAGGGATTTCAAAACGGAGGTTTCACAGCTTAAAAAACGCATTAAATGTTTCAGTTCCTTCCACGCTGCTCCAGAGGAATTCAATTTAAATCACAATAATCTGTCGGGTCAGGAAACTCACATGATTATCTTGGAATTTGTCCAGACTTCTAACTGTGTAATTTGACCTGGAAACCTCAAATTATTTGTGTAGCAAAGAAAAGTAAGAGGAGTATCTTAGCAGTGAGTTATGTTAACATGAATATTCTTATAAAGCTCTACTATTCCTTAATTTATCCTTTTTTGATTCATAGTGTAATGGCTTAGTGAAACACATACCCCACTACACTACTACTACATTCTACAGAAAAAAAGGCAATACGAATAATAACCGCTTTTTAATTTATGCATTTAATGAACCTCCAACTCCCGGATTCAACTCCACTGCTAAGATTTTTAGACATCTTTAAGCTACAGCAGATCTGGTAACTTTCAACATTGCTTTGTTATGTTCAAATATCAATAATCTATTAACACTTTCTTCAAGATATATTTAACAATTATTCCACGAGCGCGCGTTGGATATGAGATGATAGATAGCCAACGAGGCGCGTAGCGCCGAGTTGGCTATAATCATCTCATATCCAACAAGCGCGAGTGGAATAATTGTTTTATTAAAAACGCCCCCAAAATATAGAAAACTAGACTACAATAAAAACAAAAAGGCCCAAAAAATCACGCATACGCTCGCCATTTTTGTAGATCATGGTATAATGGCTCATATACCATGATGGCTTAGCCAATGAAAACTCTCGAATTGCATTATCCAATGATCCAGTTTTTAATAATATGTGATATTCATAGTTATAATTCAAGAAGTGCGGCTAAACAATCTTATTACTTACGTAAATCAAGAACTAAAATCTAAATCAAGGACAGAAAATTTGGGATTCATTTGATAAAAATATTAGGACAACTTCCCTCAATAGATTTAAGAAAAACATGTTAGAATTATTAAGAAATTATTGAACTAATCACTGCTTTCCTCTCTTAGATTTCTGCACCTTGCCGGAATTGCTTGAATTGCTTCCCTTCTATATCTTTTTTTCTTTTATTTTATGTAAGCAGATATAATGCAACAGTAAATAGTCATTAATCCTTGCTGTATATTTTTGTGTTTTGTGTTGTTTCTGTACGTGTGATTTTTCTTCTTTCCGACCATAGTAATATAACTTACCTTAGATAAATTAGCCTCCCAACCTTGTTAACTCTTTAGTTACCAGTTAGGAGGTCAAGACCCTTTTCTATTGCAATTTGATCGTTTTTATAAATCGATGGTTGACTCGGCTTGTGTCCGAGGGGGAGGGAAGACGTACTCCCAAAAAAATTGAATGGGGGTCTGAGGCCCGATTTCCAAAACCCTTACCCTATTTATGACCAAAATCTACGATTTTTCCCACCCTACTTATGACCTGACCAAAAATTTGATACCCGATTTATGACCTGACCCTAAATCCATAACTTGTTTCAGACCTGCCTTACCATTAGTTCCCGGCCTAGTTCAGACCAATATTAAATCGCCGTAAACATAATTTGGGAAGGGCTTTGGTTGATGGCTCTAACGACAATGGTGAAAAAGTAGCTTCTTCTCAAGAACATACTCATGCCAAGACTAGAGTGCAAAAACAGTATGACCAAAATGGCCAAAATCGATACCCCATTTATGACTAAAATGGCTGAAAAAAAAACACCCGTTGGGACTGCACATACCTGTGTAGCCCACATTAGAGAGTACCCCCGGGGGAGCTTGTGTTTACTGAATGTTACAAAGCCTCTTTTTTGAGGAACTGAAAGAAGCAAACAGAAAACTAAACCAAGTGAACATCCTGTAGTGCTTGGTTTCGCACTCAAGCGCTGCTCCCTTGCTTTAATAGACCAACTTCGATATACTAAAATTCAGCCTACCACAATAGACCGTGTGCAAGGTGACGTCATCAAATTCTCAACTCTAAACTAAAGAGCCACTAAAGGCTTTATCCTCGTCAGACTTAAGAGGCACTAAATTTATACCCGTTTATAACTTTCCAGCTCAGTAGCGTCCTTCGTTTGAAAACCAGCGCATTTAAAATTTCGAAGTTATCGCCGTGCGTGACAAAAAGCTAAGATAGCGTTTGTCGAAAAATATACACTTATCTCGTGATTTTCAGCCATTTTAGGAGTTTAAGTAGTAGCAAAAGTGCTTGTGTAAATGGGTTTTTGGCTCGGTTGAGAAAATGAGTCGATTAGATAGCCAAAGTAAGTTTCAGATGTTCACACTATTTACTGTCCGCCATATTGGAGGACCAAGGATGTCCTCCAACATGGCGGCTCCATACTAATCTCTATAACTTTGCGCGAAAAATCTCGAGGAATATCTCAACTTCGGGACAACACACGCACCTTAAACTTGGAGAGCTGTCTTCTTTATTTATCGTCTACAATATTACAAATTCTAGACTTCACCCACTGCATGGCTTTTGATTTTATTTTTTATTGCGTGACGATGCACACACTCTATAGATCTCAGAATGAGGCTCTTGGGAATAAACTCCACAATCTCTGATTTTATTCCCCAGAGCCTCGAGCTGAGGTCTATTGTTTTAGGCTGAATTTTAAAATATCAAAATTGGTCTACTTTGCTTTGGTGGCGAGCGAGCGAATTAAACAAGGCCTGAAACGGGGGCTGGGCGGGGGGCTGTAGTCTAGAAAGTAAACTCGTCTATTCGTACGTGGCTTCTCCGCTCGCGCCCCCGGGCCAAAACACGACAGCCTGCTAGAGGGCTAAGAAAACTACTTCGCTCAAAACCCAGGGACTGGACTAAACTCTTACAATATCAACTTACAAGTTCCAAGTCTAATGCGTGTCTAGATTTCTTTGTCTGACTCGGCCTTTCTCCTGTTAAACTCCGTCTTAAGCATTTTAAGCACACCGTTAATTTTCCAGGAGGTGGTTTTCCAGCTCAATATCTTCCTTCAGATCACTGATGAACAACAGTTAAGGTCATGATCAACAAACCAGGGACTCAGATGATTCCGAGCTGAGCTGGATATGCTCAGCGTAGATGTCGTTTATCCGCGGATCAACTTCACATCCTTTGTCCAAAAGTATAAAGTTCCTGACTTTTGGCGTTGAATACTTGGCCCTTTGTACGCATTTGCGCGATCATTTCTGAAAGAGATACAACCAATCTGATAGCCTGGGCTGAGTGCACATTTTGCCATCTTGGGGTTGGTAACTGTGAAAGGTTGGGGAAATTGTGCACCCACCACCCTCTCCTAACCTCCTTTACCCCAACCCTGTACTGGTACAATCCAAGATGGCGGTATAAAAAACCTGGCCATGGTCTATCGAGCGTACCATTCCAAAATAACGCCTGCACTACAGGCTACATCAATCAGACTACAGTAAAGCCGTTGTACTTTCGACGATATTACATCCACACCCAGGCCGCACTGTCGACGGATCGAGCTGTAAATTACCACCTAACCCATATTGTACAGAGCATCATTTCCAATGGCGTGTGGTCGAAGTAGCATTAACACTTCGTTTTCATTCGACAGATTGCTTTCAACAGTTTTAGTAACTGTTCAAAACAAATAAATGGGCCAAAACAACTTAGAGTACCCTACAAATTGTTTTGGGGTACACCGATTTATTGAGGAAAATTTCACTCTATCAACCCATGCCAGGACAGGTTATGATAAAAACGGCCGTTACGTTACACGCACAGAACGGTAGTTTCCACAGATCCATTCTTGGGGTATGTTAAACTCACTGTAATTCAAAACACATAGCTCAAAAACAAGCAATAATTGCTGTTAATTTACCAATAAATGTTAATTTTGCAATAGCTACTCTGATTTGATAAAGATAACAATGGATCTAATTATCACTAACACCGTTAGTTACAGTTAATTATCGGACTAATTAGGACCGCGATAGATGACGTACTTTAAATAAATCATGCACGAGAAATAAAAAAGACCTAATGATTTCAGTGATTTTCAAAAGTTCCAAGCCACAGTAGCTTGTGGCATAAATAAGTTGATCTCGCCTCCAATTGATTATGACAGAGCGAGATTGTCGGCCAGAGGGGAGATTGCTCACTTGCTGAATTGTACTGTAATGCAAATTGTTTTGAAAAGACCTATTGCCATGTATTAAATAAGGGTTTTATTTTAAAATTCGCCTCACAGCCCTTTGCCTATTTTTGTTTTGTTATTGCGTTCAGAGTTACTTTGTTTTAAATACGTTCTAGATGACGAAATCATTCCGAAACTAATTAGTCAGTGAAAACTGTAAACAATAAGGTAAACGATTTCCCAATTCGAAATTCGAACTAGCAACGAATAAAACAAAGAAGTGTTGCTGGCTCTGCACATAAATTGTCCGTTATAACATGAGTGACAAGGCATCCAGGGCTGATCATGTTTTTTGGAATGACGAGACACTCGATGAGGAACGAGCACATCGCCTTCACGCTGAAAATTCTCAAGCTGCATCTTGGGACAATTCTGAGGCTGAGGGTGATCCAAAAAAGCGCCAAGAAGAGTTGCCACATTCACCCGAGAAAAAAGGCGACAGTATGAGGCAGAAAAGCCGAGCTGGAATATTCAATCGCATACGAAAAAGCCTGAGATCACGATTTGATCAACCACTTGCGAAAAAGACGACCACATCAGTGAGGGCTATTAGCATTTGCAGCGATTTGGAAGTTGGAGGAGAGGGCACCAGTACGAAACACAAAAAAAGAGTGCCTTACTATCAATGTCTTCCCTATCCTCCAGGCTGCATTCCAACCGAAGTTATGATAAGGGTGGAAGACGTGTTTTATTCTCCGCCATTAAACCGTCCTGGACAAGGCGAAAGGTTTACCGCCATTGAAGGAACCAACTACAAAGAGGAGGATGGCCGAAATGAAAGCAATAATGGCCAAGAAAATGCCGCCTTTTCCATAAACGTTTAAATGTCAACAGATCAACCAAGATGTTCATCACTAACTGGATTGACCCAGGACAAGGTTACTGAAAAGCCGATTTGTATATGCCTACAGTTCAAAGTCAATCGACATTTAAATTTCTTGAAAATGTCATGTTAATGTTTTTCAATGCAACAGTAATTAGTGGAGTTGTATTTACTCGAATAAGCGCCGCGGCGTTTATTTAATTTTTCGCGCCACAAGTGCGGCGCTAATTTAAAAATTTTTCAGACAAATTTACTTTTTCTATATTTTTATTCAACGGTACACTTTCTATCTGTTAATTTTCCTATGGGCTGATACTAAACTGATAGTAAATCTAGAATTACGAGAGAAATTCACGCGGTGAAAAAAACCCCGAGAGTTTCGTGATAACGAGAGCGAAAATATCAGCGGTGAAAGCGAACTTCGTTGTTGTTTATAGTGTTTTTCCTGGTTATACGGAATTCCTCGAATAAACAACGCATCGAGGGTGTGGCGCTTATTCGAGGGCGGCGCTTATTCGAGTAAATACGGTAATCGTATTCGAAGAACTTTGCCCGAAATTATAAGATTCAATGTCTAAACTGCTAAAAAAATAAAAACATGACGATGCATGATGATTATGAGTAATCTTGACAATTTTACGTTTTTTAATTTGCAAAGTTGCATTCAGACAGTGCGTGTAGTGGGACACTTTGTTGCAGTCCGGCATCTGTTATCGGACAGTTCCATGAGCCAACAATTTTAAGTTCTCCAAGCTTATCAAACAATCTCTACATTGATTACTTTCACTATAGTAACCGATTCAAATGAGTGGTTTTGTAATTGTCTTGGTTTATCACCAGTGGCTGCTTTTGTGAAGTGGTAACTCATATGTTTTTCAAGCCAGTAAGATTCCAATTCTAATTCTTTTGAATGCGCATCGAGTTGCCGTTGCCATTGTTTCTCGGTTCCAGACCTGGAACTTGCTGACCTTGTTTTTAAGTTCAGCATTGCCCTGATGTCATTAGGATTGTTTTTTACCGCCATCCTAATAGGTCTTATGCGCGATTACGTCACATGCTCAAAATTCACCACCAAGCCACGTTTGTACGACATTTGCTCAATCTTTCGTTGCCCTCGTGATGTTTTCACGTGGGTATTCTTTTCATCTTGACTGCTTTGGGAATTGGCCCATGATAAAATTTACATTTTGCATTATCAAAGCGAGGCTTGGTGGTGATTTTTGCCAAGCTGATGTCATCACACATGAGGGCTATTAGCCCCGTAATTAACTGTAATTAGTGGTTCTGGTGATAATTAACCCACTTCTTGCTTGTTTTTCGAATTTCGGTTACAAACACCAGATCAGCACTCCTTATTAGCGATTTACAATGGCCCTTTTTAAAGCAATTTGTAGACTGCAAATAGTACACTACTAGTTTTGGACTGAAAAAAAAGCAACAACAAATTGTTCAAAACAAACTGTTCAGTTAAAACAGTGTCAGAGTTGCTTTGACCATCAAGCCATGGCAAAAGTTGCTACGCGTACAAAGAAACATGCCCTACAGCAGACGACAGGGACGCTCAATCCAGTGATAGCCAAACAAACAAGCTGCTGGACTTGCAACGTGACGAGCTGGGGATAGAAAGTGTAAAGACAGATTCGGGGTTAACAAAACAGAGTTGGCTCCGCGAAGCTCCATAGACCGTTTGCATAAATGGCGCCTAAATTTGAATAACAATACTTGGTACATCCTTAGCCTCACATTCATGTATCAAGACAAAGGAATTTTCACATGAATGTGAGGCTAAGGATGTACCAAGTATTGTTATTCAAATTTAGGCGCCATTTATGCAAAGGGTCTATTATCCCGAGGAGTGACGCAGAAGCGGTGTCAGTGGTTCAGTGGCTCGCCAGAAGCTGTGGATGCGAATGTGACGTCCATCTTCTCTCTGGACAAATGTTCAACTCAGTGCTCCTTCGCTCAAAAAGATACATAAACCAGTCAAGTTGCAGTGGGAGAAATCAACCTATACGGTCCACAGCGTATTAGACGAAAACCCAGATCCCGATTATTCCTCGGGACATTCGGGATCTTCCACTGCGGCGTGCACCGAGGTTTCACCTTGCCTTCCTCCAGGATGTATATCGCGCGAGTGTCTACAAAGATCAAGTATTCAACTCCAAAAGTCAGGAACTTTGTACCTTTGGACAAAGGATGTGAAGTTGATCCATGGATCAGCGACATCTGCGCTGAAGGGTATCCAGCTGAACCCGGAATGATCTCTGTCCCGGATTTGTCGACCTTAACTGTTATTCATGATCTGAAGGAAGGATATTGCGCTGGAAAACCCCCTCCTCGAAAACGCTGTGCTTAACATGTTTCTGCAGAATCAAAGGGTAGTTTATCGTCGAAATGCGATCTGCGAGGAGCTGGAGATGATCACGGGTTTTGTTAAAATCAACGGGGCTGAATTCAGCCTCTGGCACCTGCGAACGGAACTTCAGAACAATAAAAATTGTAGTTAAACTGTTCGTGCACGCGCTGAAGAGGCTCTCCTTGTATCCCTGTTACTTTGTAATTCAGAAAGTCTACATTCCTTTCTCTAAAGAAATAAATTGTCGGGTTGTTTTTGTTTTTTTCTTGTATTTTCTACAATATTCTTCTTTGAGTTCGAATTTGTATGTTTTCTCGCCTTTCTAGATTGGACGGCAGCACTCCTGTAGAGACTGCGACTAAAAAATTCAAAAGTTGGAATTACTCTTCTCATTGGAAGCTTTTGTAATAAGAAGTTATGTCTTCGATATATGGGCTCAGTCTAGTAATATATCCAGAGAAGCAAGTCTACTAAGGAAGATTTGGAGTCATTAAAAAGTTTCGAGAAAATTACCATTTGGCAACATCGTCAGGTCACCGCTTCTTTACAGCCCGACCGATCTTAGAGAGTTAATTTCCATTTTTTTTGTTCCTATCAGGGTGTACTTACAGGTCATTCGTCAAATCAGGTGATATGAAGCTTCTGATCAAATGGACCCAATGCTCTTTGTATTTTCCTTTTAACGCAGATTTCCAAAAGAAATGCATTTATTTTTTTGCTCACGATAACCCGGTTCTGCTACTTAAGGGCGCGTTCGTTGGGGATCAATCCGGAATAAGAATAACTGGAATAATGCGAGTAAGCGTTTGTTTGGGAGCTATTCTCATTCCGGAATACCTGGAATCCCATTCCGGCGATTCTACTCCCAGGGGCAGAATAACCGGAATATATTCCGGAATATGTTCTTATTCCGGAACATCCCAAACGAACGCGCCCTTAATCGTAAATACAGTGGAATCCCGAGTTTTCAAACGAAAATTGGTTCGAAAAATCGGAGAGTTCGAGAAATCGGGGGTAAAATTACACTGTTCGAATGAGGACAGGGAAACGACTTTTGGTTCGAGTTATCTGGAGGTTCAAAAATATGAGGGTTTGAGGAATCGGGATTCTAGCATACTCTGTCATTTAAAAGCACACAATCAAATGTATTTGTTTCATTCGATCCTCTGTAACCAAATTAAAAGGGAGAATGTAGAAAAGACACGGTGTGTATATTGATAATGTTCTATGTTAAATGCGCTGGAAAAAGAAACCAACAGATTACCAGTCTGACACCCTGTAACACCTCAACACAGAGTGTAGTTATATAACCATACCTCATGTCTAGTGCCAGGCCTATTATGAAAGTTAACATATTTATTTATTTATTTATTTTACAAGCCAGCGCAATGAATTTTCAATTAAAACACTCGTGTCTATGTAACAAAGTGTGTTCGGTATCTACAACATTGAACGCAATTTTTAGACAATTCTCGTAATGGACTGGAACTAGCATGCAAGTAAGGCTACCGTGAGGAGTTTTTCAAATGCAAATGATATTGATCTCTTTTTTATGACATTCCCCTCGCATGAGCCTCCATTGCAAGCCAGTTCCAGCCCTATACCGAGTGAACGAATATGGCCTGTTGTCTATCGTATGACCAAAGCGACAATCAAAATAATCATTTATATGACAGGGCGAGGGAAAAGCAGTTGTATCTGTACAACATGTTGTGATAAAAGATGGTACTGAAACAAATCAGTATAATTCATTTCTAGTTCCTTGGCATTGCCATCACCAACAAAAAGTAAGTTACACGACCATGCAGCCTTCTTCAATTGCTTGGCTGGGTTTTCGCTTGTAAGTCCGGCGAAATTTCTCGTCAACATTCGTCAGATAGTACGTGCCCGGAAACAGACCCTCCTCGGAACAAGTTGGAGAGTAATTACTTTTATTATGCGTATATTCACGTGCAGTGAGAGTTTTCACAAACTCTGCAGGGTCAACTTGGCGGCGGGATGCTAAGCGTTCTGGGATATCCTTCAGTGACGTCACCAGGGAGTGAAGTGGCGAACTAGAATTGATATTGTTTGAAATTCGAAAGGAAAACATGGCGGAAGCGAGTCCAGAACCGTACGAAAACATCATAACTCGTTTACCAGCCAAATCCTCAATAGCATCACTGCAAAATATGTAACAACACTCATGAATAAAAGTAAGAAGGCTACGCGAGTTAATCTAGTCTTGCTTAGCGCACTCAATGCTTCCTTCGCTCCAGAGACGTTGGGAACCGGACAGAAAAATCCAATACTGATCACATATCTTTACAGAGATCCGTGTGGCGTATCTGATTCGTTACTCGCTTTTGAATTTTTGCGTGCAAACATTAGCCAATTCGAGACACTACAATCATCTCCGTAGCGCTTCGTCTTTCGGGTCCATTTTCTCGAGTGAGGGAAGAGTTATAAAAGTGCGAAGAACAGTTTACAACAATCATTTTCAACTCAATTTGATACCGATTTGAAAATCCGTGTTGAGACGACTTTGGTCAACATCGGTTAACTGTCTTAAGCAAATAGAAATTCAGAAATTCATATCTGGCCATTACCTGAACAGAAGAGAAGCTAAACATCCGTACAGTGAAGGAGTGTACATATTGCCCACATCACGTGAGATCCACAAAGATGGCGCAGTCTTTTTGTCGTACACATTCTGACTACATTTCATGGACGCTTTTTCGATTTCCTTCGCTTTCGCCTCGTCTTGAAAAGTTTCTTCAAGTTTAACATCTCTAAATGAAACAAAAAAAAACAATAAATGAGTCATTAGCGCTTGTCACTTGCCGAAAAAAAAACTTAACAATAAGACTGCCTTATTAGCCATAAAAAAAAACTTGCCTAAATTTTACCAGGTCAGCATACTTCTCTCCACCACAACTCTCGCCTTCAGAATCACATAGAAAGTCGTGGAACATCAGTCGAGCTAAAGATTTCTGTACAATCCGACAGAATGGTGTGTGGAATATAGCATAATCTATATCGTCCAATGAAAACAGTGTCTTGTGGTACAGACGCTTTCCTTTCTCTGTGTATCGTAAATAACACTGGTCGAGTGCTTTGAAGTAGCAGCACACAGAAAGCTTTCCATCCACCACAGGATATTCAGAAGACATGTCTGGTTTGTAAAAGTCGTAGGCATGTTGCATGTGTATCGACCTCATACCTAGACACGAAATAAACCAGTGTTTAATTAGGTTGCCTTGTATTCTTCAGCTTTGGAATTATAAGACCTTTATATAGCACTCGTCGTGAATTTCACATCAATGACGCCAACAAGTTTACTCAAGGCTGTTTTTTCCTTACTATAAATATCGTTGTGCGAGAAGTGGTCTTTTTTACGATTGCTTGTTGCTAAATACGCTGTATTGCTATTTAGTGGATAGCCTGCAAAACAGGCGTATTTTTTTTGGCGTATTTTAGTCGAATAGAGGTGAAAGCGAGGCGGCGCGAAAACGTAATTTTTGCGTTCTACCCCCACTCACGACTCGTTCTTCGCGCTTGCCTCGCTTTCGCCTTTGTCCGCCTAAATTGCGCAAAAAAATCACGCCTGTTCTGCAGGTTATTCCAAGGATGGTGAAAATGAACTGAGTGAACATGTACTTCGACTGTATTGAGTAACAAGATCAGAATTTCAAACATTTTGTATGTAGCTTTGTACCTCTTTCCATGACCAGAGGGGCATTTGGCCCAATCAACATTGCCACGGCTCCTGCTCCTCCTGTACTACGCGCACTTCCAGCAGCATAAACAGCTATGTCAGCTGCAACAACAATAGCCAGGCGACCTGAGGATTAACAACGTTAGATGGTTACCTTATGACTGATATTTAAAACAGATGACTTTATCAATTACTGATAACCAATGATTGTGCTTGCAGCTGATACAACAGGCATTCTGATAGGCTAATTCTGGGGCATTATTCTCCCATGATGCCCTGGGGCCAATTACGGGCCTGCATAAACAAAGCAAGAAGCCATAAAATAAACATATTATGCTTGAACGTTCAGCTTTTAAAGGAAAATCTCAAATCACAGCCTTGTTGTATTGACATCGCAATTGCTCCTGAAGTCAATGCGGCCAGTCTTGGTTTGAGATTTTCCCATAAAGACTTCCCTCTCGGTTATTAAGTGGTTAATACTGCTTCAATCACTTAGTTTACAAGTACTCATTTGGTCGATTTTATTATCAAATCAGTATTTACCTGTGTATTAGTCGATCCTGTGTACAAGTCGACCCCCAATTTTTGAGGCCAAAAAACTAGATTTTCTTAATTTCCAGGAAAGAATTTCTTGGAAAACTTATCTTGTATTTCTTAAAATTTTCTTTCAGCTACCACAGATATATGAACAAATCACAGCAAGTTTCAATGTAAAGTTTATTGTGGCATGGTATACAAGCGTTTTACCCAGTTGAGCAACACATGTGTATGCAGGCTTTGTGATGATAATTTTTGTAAATGCTCACAAAATCAAACATAAGGATTTCAAACGCACCTGTCTAAGTATGAAGAGATAAAAAGTGGCTTTTTAAAACAAGCAAAACACCAAAGAAGCTCAGGACTCAACGCGACTCGACAAACAAAGTGCAAAGTGTGTGTTGGGGAACTTGGAAGCCAATACTCAAAATCAGTCGAGTACCATATCCTGCCAGGTTACCAAGCAGAGAAGTTAGAAGTGTGAAAGATGTGTTCTCAGAGCGGCTTTACAGCTTTATTTAAAGGAAAAATAGTTCTTTGGGACAAAATTGGGCAAGAGTGTATCTGCAAGATTCAGCTTAAGGATAAAAATTGATGTACATGTATTTTGATATAGAGAAACAGATCGCTAGGTGAATGAACGTTGTAAACTGTGTTGCCAGTTATTCAGATGTTTATTAACACTGAAAGACAATAATGCTAATTATGTAACTGGTGCTTTGATCTCAAGTTTTGACCCATGTACAAGTCTTTGTTCTGTTTCGCTTTATCATTCTGAAACACCTTAAGCCTCAATCAAGGAACCATGAACTCCAATTAGCCATAATGCTTTTTGACATTCTTGCATATGATTTTGTATGACTTTCCTGAAAACTTAACAAATTGATCCAATAGTTTGGGAAGCTGAGTACATTACTACACACAATCCCATAATATATTGCTAAGGCTACAAGATGGTGTGCAACATGATCAAGTGAGCCTGTTGCTAAAAGTGTTGTTAACTGGTTACACAATCTATAATGATACAGTATTTTTTATTTCCTACAATCTATATTTTTTGGGGGGACAAAATAACAAAAAAGTTACAAAATTGGCTTGACTTGAGGTTCACTTGGCTTGTAGTTGGCTCATGTAATGCTACAACCCTTGCTCAACTGCCGACTGAAACTGCTTGAGTATTTTTTCTGAGTCATTTTCTAAAAAGAAACAGCTTTGATTTCTTCTTTCTACTTCT
>JAHPZR010051266.1:7500-11163 GCA_019787425.1 Platygyra sinensis | reverse complement strand
CACTTAATCTTCGCTTCACCGTGCGCGCGCACCATCAATGTAAAAAAACCACCAACGTGAAGAAATATATACACGGTCAATCATTTTCAAATGGTGGTGCCACATAGCTTTACATGTCAACAAACGTATCCACCGGATTTAAAACAATCATGTTACTCAGATAAAGTAAATCTTCGTCCTATGTTATACTCATGTCCAAAGGAAAATCTCACCTTAATTATAACAAATCGTGTATGGTTAGTCATGAATATGAGTGTATAACACCGTAGGTCAAGAAAAGGCAATAGAAACCAAACATAATTAATCGATGATATCAATGACATCAATGAAATCAATCAGTAATCGATAGGTAGTTAGTTGATTAGTCATTGATTATTGCCGATGATCAATGAGTAATCGATGACTAATCGATGGGCCACAAAATTTTTGGTTATCGATTAGTCATTGATTGCATTGATTAGTGATTGCATTGATTAGTCATTGATTTTCATCCATTAGCTCAAAGGCCTAAAAATCGGAACTTGTACAAATATTCAATACTCAAGCTGGTTACGTAACTGCCGATGACGGATGTTTCCCTAAGCCGAAGCAGTTTTACTCTGCTGACAAACACCCACAAAAAAATCGATAACCACGTAGTCGATTCTTGTCAGCGTGCTTGAAAATTTCATTTTCAGACTGGTTGGTTACTGTTCAGTTGTTTTGTTATATATTAATTAAATAAAGAGTTGGGTAAATAGAGGATATTACACGGTGGCGAGAAGATATGAATTTTATGTTCGAGTGGCAAGGACAATATCTCACTCGTTCGCTTCGCTCACTCGTGAGATATTGAGAGTTAAAAAGTTTTACAAACTAGGAGCTAAAAGTTAAAAGTTGTGAGATATTTCGTCCGTTTTTTCAACCGGACTTCATCAGTCAATGATATGAATGTTAAAAGGATGAATTTTAAAAAGGGGTTTTAACGCCTCTTGGGGGTTAGAATTGTGTCATAGATAGCTGCTAATTCGTAACCATTGTCTCTGTTTAACGCCGGTTTCGTAAGTTTAATTTGAATAGCTTCTTTTATCCTGCGTTTGAAGGTGTTAACTTCGGTTGATAGTACTTTTGTCTTATTTGGGTCCACCGAGTGGCCCTCCATGCGACAATGCTCGTAAATAGCTGATGAACTTCTTGATTGGTGTTCTTTCACTCTGATTTCCAGAGAGCGGGCCGTTTCGCCGACGTACTCCTTGTTACACTTCTCACAATGGATCTGGTACACAGTACCGCATTTCTTGAGATTGACAGTTGTGTCCTTGACACGTACCAATTGTGATCTTAGAGAATTGACAGGCTTATGAATAAGTGTAACCTCGTGTGACTTGAACGCTGTTTGCAGGCGTTCCGAGATTCCTTTGATGTATGGCGTTGATGCATAGATTTTCTTCTCATTTTCAGGCTCTTCGGTATCTTCTGTTGTAGATTTTGGATGTGGTATTGTTAGCATCCATTCTGGAGAGTTATTCATTTTTAGAGCTTGCTTGACGTGCTGTGTTTCTCTAGTTCTGTCATCGTTTTCCGTAACCAAGGTCTAGATCTGAGCTCTCAACATCAGGGTGTTAACCACAGCTCTTTTGTGTTGTAGATGATGGTTTGATTGGAAGTTTAGGTACTGGTCCGTGTGCGTAGGTTTGCGGTACACGGAGATCTTGGTAGAACCATCTTGGTTAATACTCACACACAAAAGCAGGGTAAAAGAAGCTATTCAAATTAAACTTACGAAACCGGCGTTAAACAGAGACAATGTCTACGAATTAGCAGCTATCTATGACACAATTCTAACCCCCAAGAGGCGTTAAAACCCCTTTTTAAAATTCATCCTTTTAACATTCATATCATTGACTGATGAAGTCCGGTTGAAAAAACGGACGAAATATCTCACAAGTTTTAACTTTTAGCTCCGAGTTTGTAAAACTTTTTAACTTTCATTATGTTTCCGGAGCAGGAAACAAATGTTTTTGATTGTATCGTGAGATATTGTTCTTGCCACAAGAACATAAAATTCATATCTTCTCGCCACCGTGTAATGCTCTTTTTATTATATGGAGAAACCAAATCAACAAAAGCAAAAGGCGGGAATCGTGACATCATTGAACGATACGACACTCACAAAGGTGACATACGGAAAATACGCCACTCGGGCCCCAGATGAAGTGGCGTATGGAATATAATCTACGAGTGGTTTAGTTCCCAGTAAAACACTCTCCTCCATACAACAAAGTGAAATATTGCACAATTGAGAGTCATCTGTATTTGTGATTAGCACTTTGCGTCTCGACATCGTCAACAGGAACCTCAGATCAAGATAAAATGAGTCTAACACAGATAAAAGAATCACCAATGAAAATAAATGGTACAAGAAAGCAAGAAAAGTGTCTTTCGTGTGCAGTATAATAGTCAATGAGTAATCGATAGGTCATCGATGAGTAATCAATTACATCAATGAGTAATCGATGTCATCGATGAGTAATCGATAGGCCACAAATTTTTGGGCTTCGATTACTCATCGATTACTCATTGATCATCGTCAATAATCAATGACTAATCAACTGATTATTCATCGATTACTCATTGATTACCAATTGATGTCATTGATCATCGATAAGTTATGTCTGGTATAAATTGTGGTGTACTTGAGCGAGACATGCAGGTACATTTAGTCCTTTATGCCTTAATGTAATGTTTACCTTGATAAAGATATTCCTCAAAGTCGATTGTCCGTCTGTAAACGAAGTTAAAGCAGGGGTCAAAGCAGAAAAAAAAGTTACAAAAATGAACTTGATCTCTTATCGCAACCACTAATACTGAGCTGAAGAGATAAACGTGATGCGTTGCAAGATATTATTCTCTTTTTCCAACGCTCGTTGGATCTTGTGAGGTTCTTGTCAGAACGTGCATGAAAATTAAAACCTTTCACTCCATTTACTGAGGTTGTAGCTTTCATTTGATTGGTGATTGTTCATCATCAGTTTACCCCGTGACATGGCAGTCTATTTTAAACCTCTTTGTTGCGTAGCATTGATTGTAAACAAGATGTACTACGTGAGAAAATGTCATGGCTTAAATATTCATGAAATGATAATGTAATGGAAGATTTTGCTCTGTAGCCAGATCTATTTTTGCTAAAAACATTCACTTACATCAGCATCTAGAGATCACAATTTAAATTTTTTTCCTCGAAAAACAATGAAGCGAATTTCGCTTACACGAGCAAAGCTTAACTAGTCCCACACTCTCCCGTTTCTCTCCAGGTTCGCATTTCGGCGCCATTCTTTACATGGATACCAGGAATTTTTGGAGGCTCCTGGAGTCCAGTCTTCCCCAGGAAACCCTGACCATCTTTGGCTCCGTCACACGGCCCTCATCATCATCTTGGGATAAGCTTTGTATTTTTTTTTAACTTCATTGCCCGGTTTGAATTCGTTACGTAATCCGATGATTTAGGCTTTGGCCAAATTGAAGGCAATGGTAATTTTAAGCAACACGACACCTAATTAGTTATGAAAAAGGATAGGAAGAGTGCTTTCTGTTAAGTTAGAAAATTTATTGAACTGAAAATGTTTTAATTTTGTTAACCTTGTGTAATTCTGATAACTGAGGTGAGATGTGTAGAGAGCAAAA
>JAHPZR010051265.1:0-17785 GCA_019787425.1 Platygyra sinensis | reverse complement strand
TAATATACTCACTTTGGAAGTTGGTTGGCTGCATCTTGATATAAATTTCACCATGCCGTTTTTGAATTATAAACCCCTAAAGCTGTAATTAAGGGTGTGTTTAGTGGGTCATACTGTTGCTATGGTAACCTACATGTATTATTTTATGAAAAGGACAATGGTGTGTTCACCAATAGTTGGGCAGTTTTTTGATACCATGATTGCAGCATTAAGTGATAAAGAGTGGTATAACAACCCATACAAACTAAGTGCTGGAAACTGTTTTGAGCCACCTTAGCAGTACTGTATATTCACCAAACACAGAGTACACTTATCAGGGCACAAAAACGCCAAAGAGTCCATTATGTAGCACTGGGAAATAGTGACAGGAAGCTGTTGTCTTTGTTTATTCTGCAGCATGCATCATTTGGCCGACTTAGCCAACAGATTCCATTCTCTTTCTGTAACTGGAATTTGTCAGCCCCATTTTGAGACAAGGGTAGGTTAATCAAGCAAAAATATTGTTTCCCGACTCTGTATTAGACAAAGTAAGAAACAAGATACTGGACAGAGTCGATGTTTTGTTGATCACAAGCACAGTATCTTTCTCAAGTGAAAAGTGGTGGGAATCTGTTTGGCATGTGAGCTTGGGTGAACCAAGTCAAGTCCCAAAACATTCCCCATGGAACTAGAAGTTCAAATCCACAATAAAAATTTTTCAATTGAGCATCTGGGACTGGCTCAGAATGTTTAAAACTGCCAAACTGCTACATGTAACTTGCTATACGCCATCAATGCTTGCTTCTTGTTAAAGTAGTTAACTAAGTAACGAGGTTGCTACTGGTGTGGGGAAAAATGCCACAGGTGACTCAACACTTAAGGACAGCCCTGCACACTTGCTGGCATTCTGTCCTTGATAAAAAGTATTTCAGTATTTTTCTTAAGTTTGTTTTTATTTCCTTCCAGATGACTCACATTTCTGCAATCCCTCTGGAACTTATCATGTATATTTTCAAGTGGGTGGTATCCACAGAGCTTGACATAAAGTCTTTGGAACGCTTGGGACGGGTATATAGAAACTGTTTTTAACTTACATGACTTGTACATGTAAATGGAATTTTGACTGTAAAACTTGCAACCTTTCAATGAACACAAAGAGTTTCATTCAGTTAATTGATGCAAACAATAATTTGCTCATAGCCACTGTTAAATTATATTTTTTTTTATCAAAGGTAGTGGCATGATTCTATTATTTGTACACTGCATACCTCTCCAGCCTTAGAATTCTTTATCTGGAAATCCAACCCACAAACTATATGCATAGTGGCACCATACTGCCTTCAATTTCTCTTCATTCTTTTGTCTTCCTTTGTTACCCCAGGCTAGCCAGTGTTTCTTTAAAAGGCAATATACAGCCTTTTTGATCCTGACATTTTTGTTTTGCTTTCTTTCTTTCTTTCCCCTTGTTAGGTTTGTAAAGGTTTTTATGCCTGTGCTAGAGATCCGGACATATGGAAACTTGCTTGTCTCAGGTACATGTACATTGTAGATTAAAACTAATACTTCACATATTTGCAACTTTTTATGCTCTTCAAATAACAAATTGGAAGGCTGGACCATGTTATGGGCATGTAAAGTTGTAGTGACTATAAACTAACAAGTACCTAGTTGTGCACTGTACATTTTGTGAACTGGCTCTGTATTTCAGGGTCTGGGGAGTTAACAGTGGCAGTCCCGTGGATTGGAATGGCTCATGGCGATTGATGTACATTGAACGCCCTCACCTTCTGTTTGTTGGTATGGAGTTGATGTGTAATATTGAACTTGGTGACGACAGTTGACTGAACTTTACTGCTTGCCTTGATCTTTCTTTTCTTTTGCTCATTTACACTTTACATGCCAACAACTGGAAGTGGTAAATATTTAAAATAAATTTTAAAAACTTCATCTGTGATTTGTGATTGTCAGGTGTCTACATAAGTAAGACTTCATATATCAGACAAGGAGAAAAAAGCCTGGATATGTGCTACCGGCCATTCCATGTGGTGGAATACTATCGTTACATGAGATTTTTTATTGATGGTAAGGCCCATTATAATTTTACACAATTTGATTGTTTTCTTGATTCGGGACACAGCGTAAAAACATCTTGTTTGATGTACTGCATGCATGTTTTTGGTGACCTATAAATTAAGTTCTTCATTTTGGGGAAATTTTGGAATTTTGATTTTCTTCGTATGATCAGGGAGTGCTCTTTTGACAGTTAAGTATTATCTTTTTTAAACAGGGACTGTTGTAATTTACACAAGTGCAGATGAACCTGTTACAGCCATTCCAAGGTTGAAACTCAAGCATGGTGGTAATCCACCTGTTTCAGTGGGTCATTATAGACTGTCTGGGAATAAGGTATGTGTACATGTATGTTTTATGACTGATACCCTGACAGTACAGATGTTGGTCGAACAGTGAAGGCAGAGATAATTTGTTGCTGCATCTCTAAGCTTGGGATCTGTTTTGTTACCATTGCTCTGTAGTTGTATAGTACTGTACATGTGCCTTTAAAATTTTTAATGTGAAATAATTGTTTTGGATGAGCAGGGAAATGATAATGACTAACTGCCCTATTTATCTTTGAATCACCAACCTATTCCCTTCGGAATTCGATTCACAGTGAGTTCTGACAAATTTCAAATAGTAGTGTTAGTGTATGATGGGAACTGAAATTGAAACAACAAAGAAATGAGTGAAAATGTGCTCAGCTGGGAATCAAATCTGGGTCTTATGGTTAGTGGTCAGATGCCTTACCACTAGACCACTGAACCAACCCCGCCATTCCTTACAGTACTACATGTATTTCATATTAATTTTGGGGAAAATTTACTCTGAATCACTGATCAACTTAATAGACCCTTCTCCAAAATGGCGGCGGAAAATTAGAAACGTATGTACCAGCACTAGAAAGAACTCCTTTACTTACCCTGCAAAGTTTCAGCATTTCAGGTGAAATATCAGCTGAGAAAATGTAGGTTGAAAATTGAAAAATTTACGGACGTTTGTATGACATACAAACATCTATAAATTTTCAATTTTCAGCTTACATTTTCTCAGCTGATATTACACCTGAAATTCTGAAACTTGGCAGGGTTACTAAAAGTAAAGATGTTCTTTCTAGTGCTGGTATACATTTTTAAATTTAGCTCATTTAAACCTATTTGAATTTTTGGCCGCCATTTTGGAGAAGGGTCTAAAGCAAAGCGAGGAGATCCTAACTGCAGAAAATGTGTGATACTCCTCAGAGCTTGCCGGTTAAAGGTCCTTTCAGCTGGGCTGAATGGCGGGGTTGGTTCAATGGCCTAGTGGTAAGGCATCTGACCAGTAACCCCCGCAGGGGGGGGGGGGGGGTGTAATTAAGAAAGTTTAATATGGGGAGGCTCCGCCTCGAGGTCAAACCCCCTACTCTTTCCAGCCCCTTACCCTTTTATATACCATTTTGGCAGAAAAGGTACCCCTATTATATACCTTTTATTGAAGAAAGGTACCCCTTTCACATACCTAATTTAGGGAGTCTTGTTCTCATTTTCATGTAGTGCTTAATAAATAAACTGATACAGCCATAAGGAGCGTCTATTCAAAATATTTTACTTAAAGGCCCCCTTAAATACCTAAAAGACCAATTGATTTCCCTACCCTTTTATATACCCCAACTTGTGAAATCCTATCCTTTTATATACCTGAAGCCTGAAAAAGGTACATGTACCCCTTTCGGGTGGAACCTCCCCTTAAAGGCCATTATAGGGAGTACCCCCCCCCCCCCCCTTGGGCAAGTAACTAGGAGACCCTACACTGTAGTTTGATTTCTGCCTGAACTTCTTTGTTGTTTTGATTTCTGTTCATACACTACATGTACTCATTTTAACTGTTTCTTAATATGTATACTGGGCAAGGCAGGCACAACCTCACATCACCCTGTTAATACGCAGGTCATCATTGTTGTCGGTAAAACAGTCACTGGTGAAGGCCACAATCAGTCCAGAGGTCGACGATCTAAAGGCCCTCCGCCAACTGTCTTGGAACAGGTTTTTCACATGGTAAGTTGACTTGGTGAGTGAAAATGACAAAAACGATAAGTACCCGGTATTAAAATCATCTAAAAAAGTGACCCTAATTAAAACATCCACTCCCTCATATGAAGGAAATTATATTGCATTAGTAATAATACAAACCAAACCAAATCTATGAGGGTTATGAAAGCTCTGAAAATGGCAGAATCTAAAATTACATCTTGGTTTGAATATCCCAATAAATGCAACAGTAATGAACTCATGTGTGGTGTCTTTTTTTACCTTCCTGGGCTGGTCTGAGGCGTTTTTTTGACAGAATTGCTTTTAGCTGGAGACCTGCTAGGTGGCCACCTCTTTCACTTCAAACTGGAATTAACCCCAAAATACTGAAAAATCTCACTTCAATGGCAATGGTTGTTGATCAATCAGATTTTTCTGTATCTCCTTGCTAAATTTAAGCTTCATGCCTCCAACATTTTCTGAGAAAGTTGATGCTGAAATCACGAATACAGCTTTGTCAATATGATCAGTACCAAACTCAGTCAGTGTCAACATAGGAATTCAAGGCATGCAGACTGTTTCAAATCTACCAATCAGAGCTTGCTTGTGCTTAGCATTACAGTGGAATAGCAAAAACTTGATTTAAAAAAATGATTTTTTTAATTTTTCTTTTTTGCAGTAGAAAATTTAGTGTTGTGAAAAAGAAACAAGAACTAATCTACATTCCTGGAGGTTCATAACTGTCTGTTAATTGTTTATCATTTAATTAACAATTTAACCTTCCTTTCTTTTCAAGGAATTACAAATCAACAGTACTGGACGCCACCACCATAATCAGCTTACATGGGTGCATTACACTGTCAACACAACCTACAGGTTATTCTCACATTTTGTTTGCTTTTAGTGGGAAATGTTAGCAGTGAAGGTGGAAATGTAGTAACAATTGCTGTTGTATTCCATTGTTTGATAACTTAAATTTATAAGTCTGTGATAACGCTGATGAACTCTAAAAAAAGAGATAAATATAGTAAATATACTTGTGGCAGTATGACTTCTCTCGTCTTTTGCTTTGTCTCCAATAATAATAATGGTCCCAATAGAGACTGCAAGATGAGACTCGCCCTAGACTTTTTTATTGTTTTGAGTTTAAAGTGGCAAATACTGTAGTTACCTAAAGTTCAGATTGTAATGAATACATGAATTCATGTAGGTGTCAGGTTTTGGTTGGATTTTTAGTCCTCCCCTGATGAGATGGGCAGGATTTTGAGTGGTTCCAGCAATAACAAGCCTTGATCATCTATCCTAAGCAAAAGCTTAATTACTGTTTCTCTAGCCTAGTGGCTATCATGGTTACATGCACATAGCAACTAAAAGGGTTTGGTTATATACTCGTTTTGCTTGTTACTTTCAGGTCATCTGGTCAGACAGTCAGCTCACAGTTTGATTTAAACAACCAGTTTCCTCCGCTGTACTTCTCTCCTGTCAGAAGTTTCAGCAACAATGCCATAGCACCATTAGATTAGCACACACTTAAGGTTACTCCAAACCTTTACGGGGCTACTTTTGCCAAATTTTCTTTATTGCAATCAAATGTAAGTTTATCATTCAACATTTTCCAAAATATGAAAATAAAATATTGAAAGACATTGAGTTATTAGGAAAGAGACTTTTTAATTAAAGTTACATAATCCCCAAAATGCATGGAGTGCTTTCCATTTGACCAATTATTCTGGCTTGAAATTTCTGGTATTCCATGCAATGAATGGAACAGTAGTTTCCAGTTGGTTGGACCAATCTGTCCCAGGTCATCAGGTTTCATGTTTCGCGCGAAAACAGGAAATGGTCTGGATAGTAGCAGACATCAATATTTTAAGAAATAACACCATACCTTTTAAATTTAAATACGTTTCAACAGAAACGTCTGTCATCTTCAGTTAAGTCACAGATCTAGGATGCTGTTTTACCATCCTAAATCACGCTTCCACCACCTTCCAACGTAAGATAAAAGAAGCCATCCATATTCAATGGGAAAAGCCAACACTTGATCATCAGCTTTACCATGTTAATTTAAAACTTTCTTTGTAATAGTTTACATCGTCATGCTTCCTTTTGTTATTATAGTTAATTAGCATTTTGGCTCACATATGTTTATTCAACTTTGTACTTTGTAATTTAGCTGAAGATGACAGAAGTTTCTTTCAAAACATGTATTTAAATTCAAAAAGTGTGGGGTTATTCCTTAAAATAAAATAGGAAATCCAATGAAGGACTATTTTTACCAGTTTGTTTACTTGCTTCAGGGTTGCTCAAAGACTCTGAAGTTGATGTATAAGGTGAGGGCTATTATCGTATACTAAGAATTTAACGGGCGCCACGACTACACAAGGGTACAATACCTCTTTATTTTACTGACAAGTTCAATAGTGACTTTCGAACGACAAGTAGGCCAACCTAGCAAGGGACACCCAAAATTTTGGAATGAAATTCCGGAAATTGTCTGTTCCATTTGCTTCCCATTTTGAATTTCTGCAAGTTTGGTGGAAAGGAAAGTGCCACGGACTCCTCAGAGACCTTTTTGCAGCAAACAGCTCAATCTGTGTACTGTTAAGTTTAGATTTCACGTCTGTAAAGAGTGCTTCCTTGTAATCACTCTGACTTTTTTTCCTCGAGGACACCCAAGGTTTGGAGTAACCTTAAAATCAAGGAAGGACTTGGCTGTTATAATATAAGATCTGAGATCCCTAACTATAATGCATAAACAGCAAATTGAAATATGTGCATTGTCTGTGTGGAAATCAAGTGATAAAGATTTTGATGTGTTTCAACTCAACCTGCACAGTTTTTTTTGTAGATATGAAATATTGTGAAGTAAGCAAGAAAATATCATCATCATCTTGTCAAGGGTGAGGGTGGGTGTATGTGTGTATGGGGGGGGGGGGGGTGGTTTTAAAATAGTTTTCATGACTTTAGTTTTACTTAATGCACTTGTAAATAAGGGGAATTCCTCCTTTATTGCACTGTAACTTCTAGCTCTTAGTAAAAGACAAAAAACCTCCTCAAAAACACCAAAGTTGCAAAGACAAAAGCATCTCAAATTTCATGTTGTAAACTTCTGATAACCAAACAATACCACATGAAAGTACTGAACTGCTTAATAGTTTTAATTTGATTAGTCACATACTAGAGTGTAATCCCCCCTTCTACAATAATGTGAAAAACTGGAAATTTCCTTTTGATAGCGTGCTTTTCAGTGGTCCACCAGTTGACTACTGCACTGGAATGTGAGCTGTACTGCTACTGTAATTGTAGTGTCAACAAGTGCACCCTTGTGTACAAGTGGTTGTTTTTATTTTATTTCTTTTTTTTTGGGGGGGGGGGGGGGTGCATTTGGGGGTTAAAACAAAACAGTTCTACCATGTACAGTAATTGTTGGCGAGTTAATGCAAATTTAGAACAGAAATTACTTTTTACACCCTTTGATTTTATTTGTTGTGAACTTCTGATATTGCTTCAAGTTGTAATATTCATAGTAATATTGGTATAGTAATAGTAGTTACCATTGCTCTGGTTATATCGTTAACCTTCCTGCTGAGTAATCTGCAGCTGTCAAACATGAGGCTGGCTGAACTGATTCAAGATATGAACTACAGAATTATGCTTGATTTCTAAAGGCACAAACAGCCAACATCCTTTTTTCTGTATCACATTTCCTTGAAACAGTTTTGCAAAGGGAAATTATATATTATTAGCACTTTCAGCTGAATATACATGTCTTAAGTTCAATATAACCCTTGGTACAATTTGATATTCTCCTTTGTTTCATGTGCATTTTAATATATTACCATTATAACAGAACAAAGGAAGAAATTGAACCACAACATGTACATAATGTAATACATGTTATGTTGAAATAATAAACATTTCAAAGAATTTTTACCACAGAGTCTAATTGCTATTAATAGTGCTAGTTTCAAGAAGTAAATGCACTAGAAATTTTGACAACTCCACTTCCCCAAAAGTACACCCTAAATTAGCACATCAAATCTAGACCTTTTACATGTGACATTTTTCCAACTTACAGTACATGTACATACACATGCATGCAAGTAGAAATTCTAACACTGTTCATACAAAATGATGACATAAGGTCATTTCCGAGGTCCCTTGTGCCTCTGCTTCAAAGCGAGTCCAAGTGCGAAACCATTCTTGTGAAAATGACTTTGATTTTGCATGAAAATGAAACTGCATGGAAAGCTCATTTTCATATGAAAGGTTTTGCACTTAGACTTGGAACTCGAAAATGACCTACAGTGGAACCCGGTTAATAAGGACACCAAAGGGACATGCCACAGTGTCTGTTCTAAGTGGGCTCTCAGAGAAAACGTCAGGGGCACATGTTTTATCGATATGAAGTCCAAAGACAGTTTTATGAGAAAACGTCGTTTTATTTCTTACTGTAACAGTAACAAGTTCTTCCTAAAGAAACCTAACGATCATTTATCGTAGTCCCAGAATAAAATTAAGTTTTGTACAGAGTATTGTTATTGAAACATGCATTACAGTGGATTCATTTGAAAAAAACTGTGACTTTACTTCGTTACTGTTTTTTAGCACAGTTCTGTAATAAAATTTTATTCAACCATAAAAATCTGTCATTATTCAAACAGGGTACAATGTCTACAATTATCACATAATTGTGACAATGAAAATAGACGGTGTGCAGGTAACCAGTGTCCGTAAAGTGGGGTTGACAATATATGAGAGTTTGTGATTTGGACACAGGAAAGTGTCCGTTGTCCATATTACCTGGTGTCGGTATAAAGCGGGTTAACTTTAGAGAAATTGTATGAGCTTTTTGTCGGGACAAATGAAACTGTCCATATAAAGCGGGTGTCCGTAGAGCGAGGTTCCACTGTATTCTATAATCCTGCTAAAATATTTAATGTCAAACTTCAAATAAGCCAATCCTTATGTCACTATTAGATAATTAATGTAAAATCAGTTACATTGTACTATCAGCACATGTACAGGTACTGACAACGTTTAACCACAACTTGTTCACCCTCTCTCCACTGCTCCTGAGCAATGTACATGGTGTTCACACAAAATGGCAATGCTGTGAGGGGCCTTTAGAAACAGGAAAGAGTAAACAAGGAGTGTGGAGAGTGTACATCAACTATGTAACAAAGTCTAGGCCCCCCTCCCCCGGGGGGAATACCATATAAAAAGGACATTGTTGCTTGTATCTTTTAGGTGTTAAAAAAGCAATTTTCATACCTCTGGTCCACCAAAAGGTCTGCTGTGCTTTTGCGGTACCTTTTACTGGTATTGACCCCCAAAAATATGACGGAATTTAATTTTGCCTCAGGATTGGTACCTCTTAAAAGTGAAAAAACTTCAAGCCACCCAACAGGATCTTGGCACCTCTTCTAAGTTTCTTTACAAAATTTCCAATAATCACCCCTGTCCTTTTTATACAAGAGTTCCCCCCCTTCCCCCGGGTTGAAGGCAAGTTCTATGTTCATAATCAGTACTTGCACTTGGCCATTGTGGCAGATCTTGGGTACTAATCAACAATGAGCCCTAGCGTTTTCTTTTTTCGGATTTGACCACTTCTGATTACTTGGTTGAGAGAACTCGCACAACACACCCCAGTGGTCACTAGGAAACCTCCTACACCCTGCTAGCCTTTCCATTCCTACCAATGAAAATTTTGTCGCCTTCAAGGCATGTGTGCCTTTTGCAGACCTCACAAACAACCTGTCAAACCGTATTCTTGGCTTCCTAGGATATGCCCAATCAAGATTGTCATTTATGCTTGTATCCCAGGTGTACTGGGAATCTGCGGGTCTTCCACATTCCTCCCATGCATCCACTACCCCACTGGGCAATCCCCCAACTGATGACACCTCTGCATCACGCAGGTTTGTATCACCACCAAATATTACCGTGGCTTGTGGTGGCTGCTCTGTTATGTTTGTCAAGACTTGTTCAAATTGTCTTTTCCGTTCAGCTTTGCACTGGACAGTGCTCTCAAGGTGTGATGTCATTAGAATTAGTTCAGTCTCGTTCTTGTACATTACTGGTTGACAAAGCAGATGTCGTCCCATTTTACTCGACTGGAAATATGTACAATGAAGGTCATCTGTTGTTTTAATTGACAAGTTCTTGAGAAGTAATATATTAAAATATGCATGAGTTGGCCCATACTTGAAGGAATACCTGAAAATGAGACAGTGAATCCACATTAATAAAATAAATTCAAACCTTTTTTCCCTGCACACAAATGTCTCTTACTGACTCACATGAATGCACTATCGTGAAACTTTCAGAATTTGAACTTATTAAGCTGAGTTTAAATGCTCCAAAATTGATTGCATCCAACAACACTTGTGTTTACTGTTTGATTAACAATGTTCACAAGAAGATGAAATGCTTAGTGCAGAAAAAAAATGCATTAATAATTATCAATTCAATTAAATTTGGTTAAATTATATTTAACAATGGGCCCTTTGCAGTTTACGATCACATGGTACAAAAACCGCCATGCTGGAGAGCAAACCGCCCACTGGGACCTCCAAAACAAAAGAAAATTTAGTTAAGTTGCTTTGTTTTGGAGGTCCCAGTGTGCAGTTTGCTCTCCAGCATGGCGGTTTTTGTACCATGTGATCGTAAACTGCAAAGGGCCCATTAAGTTAACCACCACATGCTTACTGGGCATTTCTCTTGGTCAGCAGTCACATGTTCAAGTGCAGGCTCACACATGTAGTGTACAGTAACCTGCAAACATTTCTCCCAAAATCGTACACAGTAAATCATTAACTACTGGAAAATACCCCACACCCAAAGTCTGAAAAATAGTATTCTATTATGTGCAATCATGCATTTTGACAACCTTGTTCCCAGAGTAAGATGAGAGACCCTGGGAACGAGGTTGGCATTTTGACACTTTTTAAGCATACCTGCAGTACTTACCCTGAGCATTTTGACTGAAAAATGGATAACGACTTTGGGATCACCTCTTGTAAGAATACAGCGTCGGGTTTTAGGCTGTTTATAATATGGCAGACTTTTCTGGTACGCTCTAAGATATTCCTCTCGTCCAGCCCATCAACATTCCATGACAAGACAGTTAAGTTTGGATTTGTTTCTTCTGCCTCACCTTGGCTGTACAATTAAAAAAATAAGTGTGCATGGTTAAACTGTATTGAAATGATCAGTACAGTTATTTTATAATAATTATAACTGTCAAGACTGTAACATTTATTATAAAGGTTGACATCATGTATCTCATAATTATGTCCTGTGATGAGGACTGAATCGCAAAAATATCATCCTTCTGAATGTGGGGAGAAATACAAAGGCTGCACATCAACATTGTAATCGTACAACAGAACTTTCATTACCTTTCCATCATCCCATTTCCAGATGAGGAAGCTAACTGATCACTGTGCTCAGAAACCTGAGAGAAACAATTGACACTATTTTAACATAAAAACAAAGAAAAGAACAGGGCGTTTGACATATACTTCTATGAATGGAGCAGTTACACCGTTGCTTCTAATATTATTTTTGTGAAAAGAAAAATTATACTCCTCTCCAGTGTCATAATGCACTTGCAGAGTAGTTGTCTGAATGAAAAGAAATCAGTCCAGATAAAGACTGCTCAAGCAAGCAGCTAATTCTCATTTTTTTTTTTCCCTTATGATTTATTGGAGGAGTAGAGACACATAAAATGAAGTCTCTCAGTAATATTGTTTTGGTTTCTTTATTTTATAAAATGGATATTCATTCCATGCTGCCGTGCATCTGTTCATTTATAGATTAGAGAAGATGTCAAAATGTGGTGCAGTTTAGAATCCGTGAGACACTCACCACTGGCAACTGAGAACATTGTTACTCTCTGACATCATAGATTTTACAATTTTGCCTGCTCAGAGGAGACAATTGGTGGGAAACAGTTTTATTGTTCAATGTTGTGATGTTGAAGCAGCCAAAGAGAGCATATGCTGTTGGGAAAAATTGCCAGCCATAGAACCCCATAGAACTAACTCAAGAAGTAAATGAATTGAAATAAACAAATAAACAAATAAATAAATAGATACGTACATACATACGTAAGCAAACAAACAAACAAACAAACAAATAAATAAGTAAATAAATAAATAAAAAAATAAAAAAAAATAAATAAATGGATGAAAAACTCTATCAATAGACCTTTTTCGCTTGTACATTTTGTTTTCCCAATACAGATCATGTGATAATACTCAGGAGATTTGATCCTTTGCCTTGTTCATTAAAAAGAGTACATGCAGACATATTCATGCTTGCATGTACCCTTTTTAATGAACAAAACAAAGGATCAAATCTCCTGAGTATCATCACATGATCTGTATTGGGAAAACAAAATGTACAAGCGAAAAAGGTCTATTATATCACAACACTGGTTCACTAACCTGTATAGGGTTTTCTTTGCTTCCATCAGCATGCACTCCACGGGTAAATTGCGAGTCAAAAAACTTATTAACCGCAGACTGTAAGATCAAGAAATTGAACATTCTTACGACAGTTTTGGTGATTTAAAACTTTAGGGAAGCTGAAATGTTAGCAAAAAACCGCACTACATACCTCCACATTCCAACTCGACTGTTGTAAATAGCTCAGCGCCATGGTATCTTCAGCTCCAGTGACGGCCATGAATTGATGAACCAAGTCAGTTATTTCAAATTCCTCACTATCACTATTGTCTCCCATTGCTTCTCTGTTTCTTCTTCCTCTTGAATGATCCCGCAGGTTGCTGACGAACGCGACGAGGAAAATCGACGATCGACGAGGAAGTAACCGACGCCAAGCAATCGGCTCACAATCGGCTCAATTTCTGATTGGATAACAACAGTAATCGGAAAATGGATTATCATCGAAATTTGTCGGACACTACCCGGATGAATCTCGTTTTCTAAAATGCGCGCGAAACTGTGTGACCAGGCCTTTATTAGGCAAAGATGAAAGCCTGGTAGTTTTTGACACGCTTGCAAACAAGCGATCACGAGCGATACAAAGCGATGCTGTCTGAGCTGATTCTGCGACAATAATTTCATTTTTCAAGGAAGCATACAGAAAAGACATGGATATAAACAGGTACACTCCTATTTTTGTACAAGTACATTTCATTTTAAAATCGTAATTTTGAAATATTTTGTCTCGAATTTCGGGCGCAGTTCACATGTTCGATAAGAAATATATGGAGCGTATTTTAGTTTATAACCTAAATAAAATTTACAATATTCAGAACCCAAGGCAATCATGAAACATATAGGGTGTAAGAGAATAACGAAAGTATAAAATATAGAGGGCGATAAAGAGTATTTCTTTTTCTGTTGGTATTTTTCGTGAATCGTGAAATTATGGCCTAAGGGGAGTCTACATGTAAGTTTCTCGTGAAATGTGAAATGGCTTTATTCCTTATAAATCGTGATTTCATTACAAGCTGTGTACTGTGATTTTACAAAATAATTCTCCGTGAAATAAGAAAGAAGTATTTAATTCGTCGTGAACAGTGATTCAGGTTGTGACTGTGCTATCATTTTCCACAGTAATAAACAATGTTGCGTGACCGTGACAGGACAATCATTATTGCTCGGATTTCTTTTTGCTGCGCGTAGATCAAGAAGCGGGCGGATGCAATCTCGTTCCCAGAGCCTCGTTCCCCTTGACCAGCGGTCGGAAAACGAGAGCTCTGGAAGCAACCATTTTGAAATAACAATGGAAATAACCGAATTCTGCCCATCCAGTCTCGCGCAGTCTGCATCTACGGCGCATGCCTGAAATGGTTGCTCCCAGAGCTCTCGATTCCTGCCGCAGGCCAGAAGGATCGTGGGCTCTGGGGACGAGAATGGGGCGGATGATAAAGACATCTGCCAAGGCTGTGCTTGGGCGTAGTTTTCAAATATTATAAGTTACACAAGGTCGTGTCAAAAATGACATTCGTTTTTTCTTAAAACGTGGAAATGTCGATTTTATTTCCCCGAATAATGTGGAAAGTACCAATTTATTTACCGTGGAACGTGATCTTGGACATCCCATTTACCACCTTCAATATGGCTGGGAGTTTTCATGGAAAGAAAAGTCCTAAGTTATATTTTTGAGGTCTTTGATTTTTGTTGAAACCAAGAGAACCTTTTATACTTTATAGACTAGTAATAGTTCTCACTAAATCTGCCCCCGCTTCTATTTTATCCCCCAAGGGTATAAAGCTCTTATAAAATTCCACTGCGTATAAGGAAACTATTTAATTTTTTATTGTATGAAGTGAAATTTTATATTTTTTGTAAACTATATCTCTCATACTGGCGTCTTATCATAAATATGATCCGAAGAATCAACTAAGTTACCAACACATTCTGTTTAACTCATGCATTCTATCCCCGGATTCTATCATATATTCTTTACTAATACTCTCGCAAAGTGCATTCTGGAAAAAAAATATCAAACCACTCTGTTGTTCTAGTTTGATACTGAAACAAACCATTTTTCCTGATATACGAGGACCCTACGAGTAAACGTATCACGCGAAAGTAGAACAGAAGTCGAGATTTTTTTTCGAGATGTAAACAGAAGTATCCCGTTACAGTCGCCATATATGCAAATTAGAGTCAAGTTGTTTGTCCTCAACGACAACGCTGCAAAACATTTACATTTAACAATTTGATCCCTGCCAGTCAACCCAGCCGTCACATGGGCTCTACGCCACGTAAGATTACTCAGTAACAATAAGAGATCCAAATAAACGTGATCTTTATACGTGTGGTGTTTGGGTTGAGTCTGTCGACCCCGTTGCTGATTTGTGTCCGACAAATCAACTTCTGTACCAAACAGTTCAGTCTGGTACTGCTGAATAAACCCTTGAATTCAAGATATGAAGAAATCACTGTGATGACAGATACTCGCCCTAAAATATATTTTGGCAAATATCTTTCTCTCCTCCTCGTGCAGCAAATAGTATCTTCCTCGATTCCTTCCTCGTGTTCGTGGTTGCAAGAATTACCCAAGAAGCATTGCCTTGCGAGCTGACTGAAAAATTAACCGGGACCACCGTGCGCGCCTAGTTTCTTCAATCGGGATTGATTCGCACACTACACCAATATTTCACACATTCTTATACGTATACGCGGGGGAGACTATAATGCCTCCTCGGGTTTTGGCCTCTGGGCCAAAACCTGCGGGGGCAATAAATTTGTATTTCAGACAGACATCTTTTGAACTCACGACGAGTTATAGAAAGGAAAACTGGTATGGAGTAAAATCTCTTTTCTTCTTTTCATCAAAATATAAGGGTTCACTCCTTTGGGTTTTATCTAGATCCGTGATCCAAGATCAGTGAGATTATGGTTCATCAGAGGAACCGATGAATCCACTCTGGACACAAATTCATCGGCTCTTATCTGTCCTAAGCTTTTTTATCATGCAAGTTTCTATTCGTGGAGCGCGGGAACCATGAGAGCGCGCTGCGAAAGCGAGCGCGGAGCGCGAGACGAAAAAAAAAATTGATCTTTCCGGCGCAAGCTACACCTCGTTGCGTTTTTAGCGCGTGTGTTTCGTGATCTCTACGAACGCAAGAAAAACAGATTGCCTGTGGACTGGCTACATGGGCTCCTGCAATGCACCATGATCCAAGTAATTTTGGATCACCGATCCAGATGCTGATCACTACAAAGAAACGCACCCTTAACAGCCGCGGAGCCTATTGGCTACGTATTTTGAATGTTGTGAGCTCAAACTGAACGTAGAGCTCCAAGATTACGTGGTTGTGAACCTAGGGGGTCGGAATGGGGAGTGGGGCGGAGTGGGAAAAGGGGGTGGGGTGGAATGGGGGGTGGCCTGTCATATCTGGGTGGAACAACAGAAATAAATAGAGCGCGAAGCTGTGAAATAATTACAATTGTTCCTCGAATTTGTTTATTCAATCCAGCTGAATAGCTTCCTCCTATCAAGCGTTAAAACTCGCCCCAAATTATTCGGTGTATAAACATCGCCAAAACAAGGATTTGCTCCACTTTTATCACAATCGAAAGTGCCCACTCATGCGTCGGTAACGTAAAATAGGTGAAATACACTGATTTTATACTCACAATTGCGGTCCAGCGTTTTAAATCGCTTATGTTGTTAAATTCTCTAGTCAGAGAAAATCATCCTTCCTGCATTTAGTTTTCTTATTTTTCCTAGAAACTTGTTTTCCGCTAGCGGGTGGCAATTTGTTGCTTACGCGCGGTTTTGCCTATCGTTACTGACTGAAGCACTGTAATTATTATCGTTCTTTCCCGGTTAACAATACTAGCTATTTGGGCGCCAAATACAAGTCATTCCCAGATTTAAATAACTCGTTTTAGTCGAAAAATTTAGCTTGTCAAAATCACTGACAGATTTGCTTGTGCTTGCATTAATTTTTCATGCTGTCAATTCACGCGAGAATAATTGGCGCCCGGTAGCAAGGTGGCAAAGAGTCATAAACAAGGCCATTTATGAATGTACGAACAAACATCGGCAGGAAAAGGTTAAGTGGGAGAGGATGACTGCTACGTCAATAGTCTTTTGCACCCTTGTTCCCTGTGAATAAAGATTTCTTAACTTTGACCGGTTGTTGCGTCTTTAGTCAAGCCCCTATGAGCCGAGAGCCTTGAATGGTTTGTGATCTGATCTTTAAATTTGTCCATGATACGAAGCTAAAACCAAAATCCGCGACCTGTTTTGACATGACGTAATGTAATCCCCACACTCCACTGACTCTTGATTCAATGGTAGGACGGAATTTTTCACGCTTGTTAACTCCGGAAAAGATCTTACCCGATATCTAGACGCAACAGTGAAGTTGCTGATTACGCAGTGGAAAATTTACACACATCCTCGGAAGAGTGAATTTTTCACCTCGTTTAGCTTTATGGTGGTGGGCGACAGGAAGCCACCATGAAGAGATATGCCGGCTGATCGCTGTCGAACCATAAAACCCAGGACAGCTTTAGTGTTTCTCGCGTTTGGTCTTCTACAGCTTTTCGGTATGTATCGTCCCATTTAGTTAACCTCACAGAGCGTTGGCGCGATTTAGAGTTCTTAGTTTGACTAAAATCATTTTTTTTTTATTCTGTCACAGGTACCCTCGCAAGTTTTGACTTCTCCAAATCAACGCTTATCTGCCAAGGGAGCGAGAAAAAGATAACTTATGCTCTAATATCTGGAGGGTACAGACATGAAAGGGCTAATGTCGCTAACGCTCGTTTTCTTAGCTCCTCTACAAATTTCCATGGCTGTATCTCACGCTGTTGTAGCTTGACATGGTGCAAGCATGTTTTCGTGTCGAAACGCAAGTGTTACGGCGCGCCATGCACTGGAGGTCCTCACTTGTATCGAAGACAACGAAGTGTTTATCCAACCACACGCTACGTTCAAAAAACCTCGACAGTAACTCCAGCGGAAAGTGCGCAACAAGGTAGCATTTGATTTAACCTTTTATTTCTTTGATTTGTTTTACTATACCTAATTGATCTATCACCGGTAACGATGCAACACGCAGAGCGTACGCCTTGACTACCTTAGCACTGGTTCGATTGTAACAGGTTCAGCCAAGCATAATTTCAACAAATAGGTCTCTAGCGACGCAGCCGGTATTTAATTAAATACACTAGTGTAATGTTGCTTCCTGTCGGTATTCCGGTTTGTTTCTTTATATCATATTTTTACTTTTTTCTTAAATG
>JAHPZR010051264.1:57500-60000 GCA_019787425.1 Platygyra sinensis | reverse complement strand
GGAAGTTTGCAAAGTTCCCATCAAAAGACTATCGGGCTTGACTGTAACAATTATTCCACGAGCGCGCGTTGGATGTGAGATGAAGTATAGCCAATGAGACACGTATAATAGTTACATTTTGAGCTCCCTATCTCTTTTCTGATTGGCTGAAAGCGTACAGTGAATTTTCGAAATCACGCTCTCGTTTTCGTTGCGGTCGTGGTTAGCTTAAACTCTCCAGTAAGCTCCCTGCAAGGTAGGACCAGAGGAGCCGCTATGCTATAATAAAAGTATAGTGATTGGAAATGAGCTGACCGCATGAAGTCTCACTTTGATTGAACGTTGAGATGTGTAGTCTATTTGCAAACTTATTCACTGTCTATAGACTTTTATCTGTAGGAAGTAAAGTGTGTAGTATACATGAAAATAATTCATATTTGTACTGCGGTTGTAGAGTGAAGAGTGATTATCGCAGTAAATTTTCCAATTTAAGCAATTGGAAAGAAGAAGCTTGAAAAAAAAAACATCATTTCACTGTACGGGAAGATATAAACTCAATAAATTGACCTCGCTCTCAACGTGTGGCTTCATAGCTCAGCTGGTAAAGCACCGCACCGGTATCGCGGAGGTCTCGGGTTCGAATCCCATTGAAGCCCTGACTTTTTCAGGCTTCTTCTTTCCAATTGCTTAAATTGGAAAATTTACTGCCATGATCACTCTTTGCTTTCATGAAGTAAAGTGTTCTTTAGAGAACTTACAGAGTTGATATGACATCTATGTGGAATGGATGTTTCTGACTCGGAATCTTAATTTTTTTTTGGTAGAAGTCAGGCATGATTAGAGAGTTTAACAATAATTCCCACCGTTAAAACACGTCCTTACTTCTGAGCTAGTTGTGTGTTGTGGCAATGGAAGTAGTAAAACTCACGTAATTCGCATGTCTGATTGTTGCATTCTTGCTCTTGCACGGGTTCTCCTATTTCACTGCAATCTTTGCCACCTCCCATTGGCACGGGGTTTGTGCAGTTTCTCGTACGCGTTCTGGTTCCCCGCCACAAGTTACACTGCATTCTGACCATCCTGACCACGTTGTGTAGCCTCCGTTAATTACTAAAAGAGGTCACAATGTAATCAATCAGTCAATCAATCAATCCATCGATCAATCGATCAATCATCAAGCCAGACAGTCCGTCTACAATTCAGTCGATCAGTCAGTCAGTCAGTCAGTCAGTCAGTCAATCATTTGGTAGTCAGTCAGTCAGTCAGTCAACCCGTCTGTCCGCCCGTGAGTCCCTCAGTCAGTCAGTCAGTCAGTCAGTCAGTCCGTTCGTCCGTCCGTCCGTCGGTCCGTTCGTCCGTCCTTCAGTCCGTCAGTCCGTCAGTTAGGCAATCGATCTGTAAGTTCTGGAATAAAAATGTTATGCGATGCTCTTAACCTAATAGTCGATTAAATCAATGAAATCGGTCAGTGAAACACATCAAGGTTTACACTTACTACAGACGCCAACCAACAGTTCGTTCAGTTTGTCAGCAAGGGAATCGAAATCTGGAACCTTCATCCATGTACCGCGGTCACCAGCCATTTTTTCCAACTCGCTGTCTTTGATACCTGATCCAATGCCAATTGCTATGATATTGACGCCCTTGTCCTTAATTTAGGTGAGAAACAACGATTCCTGTTTACTGAGATTCATTCAGTTGTGGTGAAGATACCCTTGCACGAACAAACCACTGACTTTTTAAGGAGGGTCTGCATGGATCTGCTAGATTCTCAGTTATTAATCATCCATGAGTTAAAGTTACCGTTACCTCTATATCAAACTAAAAGTTGTAGATCAAGCCATCAAATTATATCAAAAAATTTAATGAATGTCGAATTTTTCTTTACCTCTAAATGCGTGCGATATGCTTTTAAGGATTTTATGGCCTATGTAGGGTTTGAAGTGTCTACAGTTTAAACCGGAACTCGCTACATCGTTTGAACGCGAGACACCTCTTAAGGAAGCCGCCAACAGTTTCCAGCACTTTTCTGACAGGTACTACCACTGCTTAACAAGTGATGCTACAATAACGGCATTAAATAGTGGAATTGTACACATTTTACATACCTTACACTTTTCATTAATTTTGTCATTATTGTTAAATTAAATTAATTGGCTCGCAGATAACGTAATAGCTGTTCGGGGCGAGTCAATCGGTGACTTAAGAGCATAACTGATAAGTGCATAATTAATGCCATTAATAAATTCACAATATAAGCAACTCATACAAATGAGTAAATCAGTTCGTTAAAATTATACAACCTTGAGTTTTTCAATAATGTTTACAGCATCAAGATACGAATCTTATTTTTACCAAGATCTGAATTAGCGACTTCTTCATTTGTTTGCTAAAAAAATTTTGATAGCGTTTTAAGTTTATCGGGTATCTCCTTCCATATTTTGACACCAACGCCTGAGAAGGCTTTTTTTTCAGTCTGGAGTACTTGACACTAAATGGTTGTTATTTTCATGACCGTGTA
>JAHPZR010051264.1:47500-55000 GCA_019787425.1 Platygyra sinensis | reverse complement strand
AACTCCCAAGACACACGCTTATTGTGGAATGTTTTTGAAGCCGTTCAAACAACTCGCAGCACGTGTTTTATAGGGTCTAAAACCACTCGGCTGCACCTCGTGGTTTTAAACCCGATAAAACACTCCTGCTCGTTTTTTAAACATTACATCAAAATGTCCTGGAAAGCACTGGGAACTGTTTCTCAACTTTTAACGTTGACCGAATCTCAGGTAATTTAATTTAATTGTCTTGCTAAACCAGTGGCAATTTCTGAGGCAAACTCATTAGTAGGCCTCTTAAACATCTTTAAGGAAGTTGAGCAAGGCCAAAATCACATTGTTTACAAAACAGCTGAACATGTACAGTTTGTTAATCTTAATAATAATTTGTAAGTTGAACAAGAATTTGCTGAAAGGGTGACCTGGTGTCCAGGAGACCTATACAATTATTTGTTGCCACTTCCATTGATTGCCCTCAACTTTAATAGGGGTTGTTACTGCAATTCATAACAGACTTCCACAATTTGATATCAATCTGCCATTATATTTTTTATTCCATCTGTTGCAATTTATCTTTTGTTATTTTTAAAGAGCCATCAGGCTATTGATAATTCCTTTTGACTGATAAGAACATACACCGGGCGAAACTCGGTTGATCAAGCTTTACACAGGTTTTCAAGGACGAAACATTAGTCAAATGCCTTGGTTTTCGAACTATTCAACCCTTTTCTTCACTGGCTCTCTTAGCGTCAAACGATATACCAACGTATTTCATACACAAGTCGAGGCATCTAAGGAAGAAAATGCCGAGGTTAAGTTCAATTTCAAGAGACAAGATCGAATTGGAAGAAGTCAGAAACGGAAATAATTTTCCTTTCAACCGCAAAGATTCCACGTACCGCGAAGCTAAGATTCCTAAAATCAGTTGTTCAGCATTGAAAATGGCGACTTTGTAAATCGAGCAGAAGACATCTACAGCTGTAAGTCGGCCTGCGAAATATTAGTAAGGATGTGCCATTCGAGAATTCTTTCACCATCGAAAGCGAGCGAACCTCCTCTGTTATTTCCACATCCCTTTCAGCGCGCGGAGATGTTTGCCCTTCGGCGATCAGATGAAAATGAGCACGAGCAAAAATTTCTCACAGCACGCTTTGCGAGTCGGGTCCAATACTACCTGGGTACAACAATAAGAGACTGGTGAAACGGGAACTAACATGAACTTGACTGCTTCCAGAAGTGAAAAAGTAAAAGACCAATTTTAACTACATCTCAATGGGAACCAAATGGTGCAGCCTCATTACAAACTCCTCATCATCTATTGTGCGACACATAACATTTGTACTTTAGCACCTTTTTCGCACACTTTCGGTGGTCGTTTGGTCTCGCCACGAGTATGTTAGTTCGACTTCGTTTCACCAAAATACGAACTATGGCTCAACCAAAGTCGACTGATATGCCGCCAACACTTACCAATAATGGTGCGACTAGTACAGCCATGGGATGGTTAACAAATGAAGAATCCCGTTTATCAGTACACTGTGATTAAACACGATAGGCATTTGAGAACACGAGGGAAATGTAGAAAACGCAAGACACCGAGCGTTCTCAAATGTCCGGAGAGTTTTATCACGGTGTTATAGATTTGTTATGATTAAGATTTTGCACGCGCAAACCAATAAAACACGCTTTTTCTATACTTTATTCTCTGAGAAAAAAAAAATGGCGTTTGACCAATCAGAGAGCACGCGGGGTCCTAGCTATATTAAAATAGAATAGAACACTTAATTTAAAGTAAAATAAACCCGGCCATATCCGATCATTGATACACAGACAATAACTTCCACTTGCCGCGAAAATATATAAACAATAGCCCCCATTTGCAGGGAATAACCGAGTTGTTTGAAATATATTCGGTTATTTGTCCGCAAACGTTATCTGTTCCGAGAAGTGAGCAGTTTTCTAAGAGCGTACCACGAGGAAAGCTGTGAGCTTTGAGGATATAGGGCTTTTGAAATTTTGGGAATATCAGTATTCTGTTCCCCAGTTTTAGCTGGGGCATAATCACGTGACGCGTTCAGACAAATCTAGCATGAGTGAAAATATTTGAGGGATTAATTATAAACTCAGATATTTGTCCTTGGACATTATCAGTTCCAAGAAGCGAACAGTTTTCCGAAAGCGTAGCCCATGGGAAACTGCGAGTTTTGAGGAACAGATTATGTCCAAGGACAAATATCCGAGCATATTTTTGGGGCTAGACGGAGGCTATTGTTTTTATTATCCTATTTTTCGCCGCGATCTTTGCGTAATTTTGCAGCGTAAATCGGCATTGCTAAATAGCTTTGTTCTTAGTTAAAACCAAAAAGTGCATGAGTTAAGACGTTCGCGCTAATCTTGTTTCTGCGCATCCTTAAGCGGCCTTCGCACGGCAAACTAAAGTTGGCAAACTCGTGTTGGCAAACTCAAGTTGATGTGTGTGAACGGCACAAAAACAGTCGGCCAACAAGTTGGCAAACTGTTGGCGACAAACAGAACTTGCCTCTATTCTCACCAACTTTTTCGCCAACTTTTTCGTGTTGGTAAACTCGTATCTGACGTGTGAACGGTTGGCCAACATGTGTTGGTAAGTGTTGGTAAGTTTCAACCAATCAAAACGAGCTCTATTCACGTGATTTATTTGCGTGACACTTCACAAAATGGGGACGCGAGTCAACACTTTTTAAATTTATTTCAAAGCGGTTCACAATTGTCCGGCTGTTCGAGACGTTTCATCTATAGCCTACAAAGATACTAAAAACAAACAAAGCAAAACGGAGGAGCGCGCGGACAAACTTAGTTTCGTCCAAACTTTTCTAATTCTCCTCCGCTTTCTGGTTCTTCTCTTCTTATCCTCTGTTTCACTGTTGTATATGATTGAAACTGCACTAAAAAGCGGCCATGTTGGAAATTGCCGTGTTTGTTATTTGCCGCGACTTTGACGTGTGAAGGAACGAGTTTGCCAACTCTTTGAAGTTTTCCAACACGAGTTTGCCAACTTAAGTTTGCCGTGTGAAGGCCGCTTTACTGCGCACGCAAATTCACAAGCCACATCATGCATCTAGCGCGCGCGCTAAGTACTAAAATGAACAATGATAGGGCAGATGGCCATTGCATTAGCTTTGCTTGGATTTAACGATCTTGGACGTTCAGTGACCCTTACTTATCTTTTCAGAAACAGATTTTATTTAAAATTATCTCTACATTGTCCAAAAATGAACAAAAACTCAATGTGGGAAGTTAAAAAAAATTCAAGATTTCTGTCCACGGGACATGGAATCCTGTCATCTTGCGGCTGCAAGGCGCGTGAGACTATGGTCGCCAAATGTGAACTTGTTTTTTGAGGAACCTCACGAAGTTGACTAAATTCGCTTAATAGTTCCACTTAAACCACATTTGGCAGAGAACATTTGTCTTTAAAGCCCTAATTGTAATATTTTGGAACTTCCAGCCTCCATGGCCTTCTTCGCTATCGAAGCCCGATTTACTCAAATTTAGCTGCTCTTCCGGGCATGTTCTCTCCAAAACAAAGCCGGTGACCCCCATTTTTTTTTTTACATTTCTGACATCACTAACTCATCATCTTTCAATGGTAAAATTTTCAGAAAAAATTTAAAGTTAGAAAATTTTCGCGCGAACGTCCTTAAGGCTACGCAATAACTGATTAATTTAAGCTTGTAAAAATTCTTACCCTAAGACACTAGAGTCAGCTGATCATGAGTGAGAACCTCTGTCCGCCATTTTGAATTTTTATTTTAAAAAAACCGCCGACCTAGCAGCCCGACTGCAGGCATCTTGCACCCAGGATATGTCAAGGTCCTTTTTCAAAGGAATTCATAAATTGTCTACTAAAACATTGTGAAATATGGAAGCAAGGCTAATTTTATTAAAGTTGCAACGATTTCTCAGAATTGATAGAAAACTAAAAATTGCTAAAAATGCAAAAAAGGTTGCTTGAAACAAAAAAAAGTTGCTCGATATAAGAGAAGTTGCCAAAAAGTTGCCAAGCAAACTGCGGAAAGCCCTAATGCCCCAGTTTTAGCTGGGACATATTTAGTCATGTGACTCGTTTAGATTAATCGCGCGCGAGTGAAAATATCTAATGGATTATAAAGCTCAGGCGGGTAGACATGGTTTCAAGAAGACCCTACCTCAATTGGTGGAACTGTTTCGCTGTAGGGTGCTGACTCGTCTGCAGTGTTTCCATCAGTAAATATCATAAGTACTTGGCTACGTTTTCGTCTGACATTTAAACTTTGAAACATCTCATCGTGCGCCTTCATTAACGCCAGATCCGTCCGAGTGCCAGAAAAAAGTTTATCTTTTACGCTGTCGATGAGCTGTTTTACAGCCTGGTTGCTGAAATATCGCGCATCACTGAGATTGAACAGAAGGCTGGGCGTGTTGGCAAAGAAAATCATAGATACATGGGTTCCATTTTCGCTGATGTTGAAATTATCCAGAAACGTCTTCAGATTGTTCTTCACCGTTATGAAGTTAGGCTTTCTGACACTCTTTGACCGGTCTACTATGATTCCCAGATCTATGCCTTTCTCGCAGGGATTTTCTGAAATAAACAGAACGGTGTCATTTTGACATTTTTACGCTGAGATTTTCCTTGAAAACAGCACTTTCAACGCTGAAGATACCTTTAATGTAATATGCTGTCTGTTTTCTCGAGTCATTGACGGCAAACTCTCAAAAATCTTTCAATATGGTACACAAATCAACATTTTGAGTTTTGTAAGTGTTTTGTTGTATTTTTCCCTCGGTTTCCCTATAATTTTTTACATCAAGTTTTGCTGGACTTTTAGTCGTCCCTTAAAGCGTGGAAGCAATAGCGTTCCCGCCCAAACCCAAAGGTGAAGAATGGTGTCACTGTTGGGAAATATTTTCATTTTATATTTCAGATAATACATTCTTCCCTAAATGTTGTGTAAGTCTGTCGTAATTCACCCCTTTATACTTGTTTAGACATGCTTTCCTCCATTGCTGTTTTGACGTTAAAGAGTCAAAACAGTGCCGTTTAGACAGAAGTTACACCATAGGTAACCCAGGTCCACTATGTGTGACACGTGACATAACACTGGTAAATATAGAGAACATATGAGGCGAAGTTTAGGTCTGAAAATTTGCTGGAAAATGGAAATAAAAATCGATGAAACTTTCCATGTGGCGAGTTTTTGTTGTCCTCAATACGTACACGTAGTTTTTAAGAAAAGTAGTCTTCATCACCTTTCCTTCATCGTAAAGTGGCAAGGTAGGAGGCTGACAGCAAACGCGGGCTCCAATCGACCCAAAACAAGCACGATTTTTCTTGCGAAAATGGAATCCAGTCGCTAAATAAACACGCCAGGCTTGTGGAACATGAATTTCTCTAAACCATAAATCTACTGAAGCATCTCCAGCTAAAAACGCGAAGCCAACAGGCTCCGTAGAACTTGTAAGTTAACCGACTAAAATGGCGGACCGAAACCGTTAAGATCATGCCCTGCGCAGTTCAAAATGGCGCTGAGTTCGGGGCACCTGGTGACGAGTATAATAAGTCCCCGTGCAGGGAAGGGAGCCCCAGATTGCTCAAAGACAAAACTCACCGTCCGACTACACCCTCAAGAATATTTTCCCGCATTTTGACCCATCTCGGTACGCATGCGTGATTGACTCTTGGGGAAGAATGGATTCTCGAGGGTGTAATGAACGGTGAGTTTCGTCTTTCTGGAGCTCCCTTCCCTGTACGGGGACTTATTATACTCATCACCAGGTGCCTCGAGCTCAGCGCCATATTGAACTGTGCAGCGCATGATCTTAACGGTTTCCGACCGCCATTTTAGTCGGTTAACTTACAAGTTCTACGGAGCCTGTTGGCTTCGCGTTGCTAGCTGGAGATGCTTCAGTGGATTTATGGTTTAGAGAAATTCATGTTCCACGAGTCTGGCGTGTTTATTTAGTGACTGGATTCCATTTTCGCAAGAAAAATCGTGCTTGTTTTGGGTCGATCGAAGCCCGAGTTTGCTGTCAGCCTCTTACCTTGCCAGTTTACTATGAAGGAAAGGTGATGAAGACTACTTTTCTCAAAAACTACTTGTACGTATTGAGGACAACAAAAACTCGCCACATGGAAAGTTTCATCGATTTTTATTTCCATTTTCCAGCAAATTTTCAGACCTAAACTTCGCCTCATATGTTCTCTATATTTACCTGTGTTATGCCACGTGTCACACACAGTGAGCCTGGGCTACCTATGGTTACACTATGGAAAAAATGGAAGAGAGAGCAACTCCTTTCGGGCGCATTTTTGAAATGTTGTAGAGTCTGAGCGACTTGTAAGCTGAAGGCGCCCCAAAATGAAAATGTAAGAAATAAGCTATAATCTGCTAATGATTTAACATGGACATCCCCAGACAAAAATTAAACGACACATCTCTATCAGCAGCTGTCGGAGAGTAAAAGCGTATTTTGTTTGTCAACTTCGTAATTAAGCTTTGATTCAAGATTGACGACTGCAAGTACTGCAGTCCGTAAGAGTTAGGCCAGGCGCCTTATTCAGAGGAGCACTGCCTCAGTTTAAAACACCACAAACTTCCCAAAGTGTTTTTTCGTTTACACATTTCCCTGTTTTCCTGATCACCATTGCGAAAAAATAATCCGGTAGCAGATATTTTCGATAAATTTTCAAAGTTCGTAAACTTGGCTTTTTCCATGTTCACGACCGAAAAATAGAGGAGACTGGAACAAGTAGACTCGTGACGTCATTCCGGAAACAACCACTTTTTCTTAAACTTGGGTGGGAGTGGGTGGGGTCTATACCTCTTCTATCATAATAATATACTTTAAGCCCAGGTTTTTGCAAAGTGTTCGTAGTAGGCAATAAAACACTTTGAATTGCTCACCTTTTTCTTAAAGGCGCTCAGTCAATTTTCGCTTACTGTATAGATATTTCACAATGGCTAGATCGGGTTTTGTTTACTTTGTCATGAAGGCCAAGGGAATTTTAAACAATTGTAATTCTTTGTATTACCTCTTGCTTCCTTTTTAAAATGATACATAATTAAACGCTTACCATTTTCTTGGCCTTTCACAGCTCCTGGAGAGAAAACATTTAAATTAGGTTGTGATTTCCATGATATTGTGAATAAAACAAAATAAAATGTATATTAATTCTTGTCCGATTCGATGATAAGCAATCTTGTGGTGTTCATCTTAAAATTTGTTTTGTATTCCCTTCTAGAATAACCAGATATTCAAAGTAAAATGTTTGGTCGAATGGCAAGCTAGCTCCCTTTATGAACGAATGTTCCAATCATCAATCAGCTGTCAATTAATTCATCAATCAATCAATCAATCAATCAATCAGTCAATCGATCGATCAACCATCAATCAATCAATCAATGAAACTCAGTACCAATCCAATAATCAAACAATCAACAGTCGTAGCAATTGTTCCTGGACAATTCTGTCCAAGAGGAAAAGGTGCAATGAGGTTAA
>JAHPZR010051264.1:40000-42500 GCA_019787425.1 Platygyra sinensis | reverse complement strand
GATCCAGTTCTTTGATTTAAACATATAATAAAAATTCGTAGCTTAAAATGTACCAAAACATAAATATTTGTCTGTAGCATTAAACTTTGATTAATGATAATTTTAAACTTGTACATATTTATCAAACGTTCTCTTCAAAATGGTCTCCTTTGAAGCGTTAAACTTAACGCATCAACTTTCTTTACAACAGATCGACGCAAACTGTAGAAAATCGATTACTGCACTGAGAAAATCGATTGATATTGGCAAAAACAGAGGGGAAAAATCAACATTCTGAAACCTTGGTTATGAATGTAAAGTAAAACTGATCGCGCGACCAATAGAAGGTTTCAAGGTCGCGGACTTCATCTTGGTAGTGGGGCAAACGCTACAAAATTTACAGTGAATGTATGGGAAAAATCGTGATTTTGATGCTCGGTCACCGTGCCTCTAGGAAGGTTGATATTCTGAAATTTCTGTGAATTGTAAACTAAAGATATTAGCTAAAAGAGGTAACCGATTAAATCTGAAGAGCATCGGTTTGCTGACAAGCGAGAAATCGTCTTTTTAGTTTTTCATACAAATGCTTCTAAATTCTCCCGCGAATGGTGGCTCCATTTTACAGACAAATATATGAGAAATAATAATTTAAATATGCGGCTTTCTTTGTAAGAGTAAAATTCATAAATTCGATCGGTTACCTCTTTAAGCTAGCATTTTTAGTTTGTAATTCATAGAAACTGTAGAATGTCAAACTTCTTCGAGTTATCGAGCATCAAAATCACGATTTTTCCCATGCATTCACTGTAAATTTTGCCGCGTTTGCCCTACTACCAAGATGACGTCCGCGACCGTGAAACCTTCTATATAGCCAGTGAACTTCGGACCGACCTCTATGCGTTGCTTTACGTAAGATTCTTTCGAAAATGCGTATTTCTGGCGCGGCATAAAACTACATATACATTCGTGACTCACTTCTTGTTTCACTCTACGGCACTGATCACTTCTTAATTAAGGTCCTGTCTTGGAGTTGATAGGTGAAGAACCATAGAAGCAAAATGTCAATGAATCTGAAAAAAAATGGTAGTCTCAGGGTAGCGAGAAAGCGAATAAAACATTTTGTTACGTAACGAAAATCGTTATCATTAAAGAAAGCTCCTAGCATCTCTTTGAGTGTTAAGTTTTTTAATTACAGCGTTTGAACATGACCAGAGGTGTTTGCAGCCGTTATTTTGACTGCGTTCTTCATATCATTCACTCATTTCTAGTTACATTTGTCCACGGCAGTTGCCAGAATGAAATTCTTGCCCAGGCAAAATCAGAAAAGACGTCTCTCAGATGTTTTGATCTTATCGAGGAAAGAACCTTGGCTCGCTTGTTACTTATGGGCTACGGCCCTGTTGTCGCCTGTCATTTTTTTTTTGTTTTGTTTTTTTTTGTTTCAAAAAAGAAGGTACCGTGAGTTAAACGTAGTTGCATGACTGATTTATTGTATAAGTTACAGGCACGAATATAGATTAAACAAGAAGTAGTAAAAATGGTTTATATCAACTCACCAGCCGAAAGATTTTCCTCGCTATACTGCGGCCGGCATTGGCGTGAACCACTCGGCACTGAAATGGTCTTCCGCTCTATTCAAAACATTCTTGATTTCGCATGACAACCGCACTGTTGCCTTGAAAACGTGTGAAAACTGCCTGAGGTTAGCACTAAGTGGTTGAGCGAGCTGACCCCAGTTGACAGTCAGCGTTGGTTAAAGCAATATTTAGCAAAATTGGGGAGACCCAAAACCGGCTGTTCAGTATTATGTTTTTGACGCCAGTGGAGAGGACTGGAGGTTGCTAGCTAGAATTTTTGGCGTTGGATTCATGAAGGTGTTAGCCATTGATATAAATCCATGAACTGATGGAAGGTTAATACGCATTTCTCATTCATACATTACAATTTCTCTACTCCGGCATTTCCCTCCAGGACAGTTAAATCTGTAGCCAACAACTCGGCTAAACACGACATCAGAAAATACTATTTTCAAAATTTCCTTTTTGCTTGATTTTTTGGTATTGATTTCTCCTGGTCTCACTTGCAAGCCTTGATATTGTTAAAATGTGAAAAATAAGCAATCTGCACGTAGCTTCATCCATTTCTTTTGCGCGGGCGTTTTATCCTCCAGAATCCCCTCACGATGAGCATTTGTCAGTTGATTGCCAGCTACCCAAATCATCTCCTCTTGACATTCTCTGAAATTAAAACTCCACCATGCATGTGAATTTAATTAAAAAAGAAAACTTCTCTCTGTAGGATACTTCTTTTGGTCAAAGGAATGGAAATTAATTTTAAGGACAGTTGAGTTTAACATACCGCGCATGGCACTATTTGCAATCAATTTTAATTTTTAAAAAAAATGAAAAGTTCTGTTATGTCTGACTGGCGAGTCTTTAATGAGAGAGGAAAGACTTCAACAAGAGGAATGACGATCAAAACCTTGGGAAAAACTTCCAAATGAATCAAGATTAGTTTGGAG
>JAHPZR010051264.1:22500-35000 GCA_019787425.1 Platygyra sinensis | reverse complement strand
AAAAATAAATCTGTATGTAAACTGTTCTGCTCGCATTGAATTATCTCAATAAGACTGTTCAATAAAATCTAATAACATGACACCAGATCTAACAGCCTTCAACATAAGTCCAACGTGTCAACAGAGTTCAGTTCATAAAGTACATAGTCCTTGTACTTCTGCGGCATTCTGACAGTCCGCCTTGGTCTTGATGTTGCTATACTCTCCTCCGGTGGAAGAGTATTGGGTGCTTCTTGAGAAGCGGCCTCTGTGGCTTCCGGGGATTCCCCTGGTGGGTTGTATCGCTTAACAAATGAACTGTTCCGCCTGTATTCCACACCCTCCTTTGACCTAACAGTCACCTCACTGCCTTCCTTAGTCTGCACTGTGTATGGCTCACTCTCGAAATTTGCTTCTAGCTTGCCAGACGTTTTCGTGTTCTTCAGTAAAACCAGATCTCCAGGCACTACAGGGCTTTCGGCTGCACCCCGCTTGTTGTCAGCATGTTCCTTGTGGGTGAACTTGTGATTCCAATCACGATCTCTGACCCCCTCGTCTAACAGGTTACCAGCGCGCCTCAACTCTGGAAGTTTGGTTTTCAACTCTCTGCCAAACATAAGGAAAGCAGGAGTAACACCAGTGCTTGTTTGCGGTGTGGTTCTATATGCTAGCAGAAACTTTTGCAGTTCTTCACGCCAGTTTTTGCCCTCAACGTGAGCAACTTTCAAAGTCTTAAGCAGAGTTCTGTTCTGTCTCTCAACATGTCCATTGGCCTGCGGCCAGAGCGGTGGGGAAGTCAAGTGATCAATTCCGTGATCAGAGAGAAACTTCTCAAACTCCGCACAGCAAAACTGAGGACCATTGTCAGACTTGAGTGAAAATGGAAATCCATATCTGGAGAATATCTGTGTCAGTACCTCCACCACTCTCTTAGCTGCTGTTGAGCACATGATCGCTACCTCGTAGAATCTACTGTAATAGTCTACGACTACAAGCAAACTTTCTCCAGTGGGAAGGGGGCCCATCAGGTCTATGGCTATGTCTTGCCAGGGTCCACTAGGCGGCTTCACTCTCTTCATGGGCTCAGGAACCTGGAACTCACCTACGACTTGGCAGCCATGACAAGACTTACACACCTGCTCTGCGTCTGAGTCAATCTTTGGCCACCAAACCTTCGTCCTTAAACGTGCCTTCATTTTTACGACTTCTCCCCGTAAAGCCTTCGGAATAACAATTCTCGTACCTCGCAGAACAAGTTTGCCTAACACACACAATTCATCCTTGACACACACATAAGCTGTCATCCTACATTGAGACCAGTCCCCACTTAAAATGTGCTGTCTCAGGCTAGCAATTTCTGGGTCACTATCAGAAACCAATTCGACCTGTTTCGCTGTCAGGGCAACAGGTAAGCTTTCCTCAGCGACTGCCTTGACAAAGTCAAATTCCTCCCCACTTGTGTCTTTAGGGATACATTGATTGAGTCTTGAGAGAGAGTCTGCGATATTCGCTTTGCCAGGCCGATAAACAACTCTGTAGTCATACCCCTGCAACCTCAGGACCCAACGTTCGATACGTGCTGATGGTTTTGGAAGCCTGCCAAAAATACACTCGAGTGGCTTGTGATCAGTTTCAAGTTCAAATTTGCGACCGTACACATAAATGTTGAACCTCTCACAAGCCCACACTAGGGCAAGGGCCTCTTTCTCGGTCTGGCTGTATCTCCGCTCCACTTCAGTGAGGTTTCTGGACGCGTACGAGATTGCTCGCCACTCGCCGTCTTGAAGTTGAGTCAGCACTGCACCTAAACCCTGTGGACCTGCATCGGCAATAATACGTGTGTTACAGTCTCCTCTGAAATATGCAAGCGTAGTGGCCTGTGCAACTAGCTGTTTCAACTTCTGGAATGACCTTTCCTGTGCTTCACCCCAGATGAAAGGCTCATTCTTCCTCAGGAGGCTCCTGAGTGGTTCTGCTTCTTGCGCGAAGTTGGGAAGAAACTTTGCAGAATACTGTACCAGCTGAACAAATGATCTGACCTGTGAAGCATCTTGTGGAGGGCTTGCGCTCAAGATGGCAGCTACTTTCTCTTCACTGGGCGCAACACCTTGCCTGCTCAGATCATGACCGAAGAATGTAAGCTTGGGAAGACGGAACTGGCATTTGTCCTCATTCAAGGTTAGTCCTTTCTCTTTCAATCGGGTCAATACAGCATGCAAATTCCCGTCGTGTTCCTTTATGCCATAACCATGCACAATCAAATCATCTGCCAAATTAGCCACTCCCTCGCAACCATGCAAAACATCGGCCACAATCTTCTGGTACTTTTCAGGCGCCGATGTTACCCCAAACATCAAACGTTTGTACCTGTACAACCCACGGTGTGTAACAAACGTCGTGATCTCGCGCGATTTTTCATCCAATTCCACCTGGTGGAAGCCCCACTTGAGATCGAGCTTTGAGAAGACAGTCGAGCCATTATGGTCATACAAGACTTCCTCAATTGTAGGGATGGGGTGTCTTTCCCTCTCTATTGCTGAATTCGCCCTGCGCATGTCCACGCAAATCCGAATGTCACCGTCTGTCTTCGGGACAACAACCAACGGCGACACCCACTCAGTTGGGTTGTGTGACACCTCCTCGATGATGTCTTTGGCCAACAGCTCATCCAACTTCTCGTCAACCTTGGCTCTTAACCCAAATGGCAGTCTCCGTACGGGTTGTGCAACCGGCGCGACATCGTCCTTTATATGTAATTTCAGCTGAAAATCCTTCAGCTTCCCGACCCCTGTAAAAACTTCTCTATACTTCTCACGGATGTCAGCATCACTTTCTTCAACAGTTAATGAACACACATCCGGACCGACCCTTAACACGCCCAACTTCTCTGCAGTGTTCTTTCCGAGTAGAGATCTTCCTGGACCTTTAACCACTGTGAATTCGTCCACACAACTGTTGCCACTGATCTCGCACACAATCTCAGACACAAATGTCCCAATCACCTCAACAGGATCTTTCTGTCCATAAGCAAACAACTTTTTGCTTGATTTCATGGACTCACACTGGACACTCTTCTTCTTCAAAACTTCCCAGGTTGCTTGGTCAATCACATTGCACGACGCTCCAGAATCAATAAGTACCGCTGGTAATGTCACTCCTCCAATCTTCAAATCAACTTCACTACCACTTGTAGGCTGACCGACTCCAACTGTAAATGCATAATAATCTTGTTGGCCAGTGGCTGAATCCTCTGATAATTGATAGGCTCTACCTCGTGTATTATTCCTTCCCTCATCATCTTTTCTAAGAGGTTTGCGTTCCTTTGTTTTACAACAAACTGCAAAATGTCCAATCCCGCCGCATGCATTACATTTCTTGCTACGGGCAGGACAATTCGGATCACGTGCCATATGGTCAGTGTAATTACAGCGAAAACAGCTTCTCACTTTTGTCCCCTGAGAACCACCAGACGGTTTACCAGGCTTATTTCCTTTGTTTCTACCCTGTGCTGTCCCTTTTCCTTTTCCTTTGCTGGGAGGTTTGCCGGAAACAGCATTCACCTGACCGGATGACTGATCCATAGCCTTGACCTGCATGTTCACTGCTTCCTGCACGCGAGCCAAATCTTGTAAATCGTTCAGGGTAGCATTTGTTTTCTCAAGGAACTTACGGCTAAGTCTGGGGTCCCTGCATCGCTCAATAAGCTGATCCCTTATTGCCTCATCAACATTTCCAAACTCGCAGAAGATCGCTTTCTGCCTCAGCCGACAAACATACTGATCCACCGACTCTCCTGACGCTTGCTCCATTTGCCTAAACTGATGCCTTTCGAATGGAACGTTCAACTGCGGTGCAAAATAGTTATCCAACAACTCCATACTCGCAGCGAACGGCTTAATTTCCGTACCGGTCAATAACGTGTAGTAAAGCTCCTGAAAATTCAACCTCCAGTATGCAACAGCATAATCCCTTTTGCCACCAAATACAGATTGAACGAGCGTTTCCACAACTTCCAGCGAACTGCAAGGGTGTTCGGATCTTCCTTTGGATTGAAGGGAGGAAGGCTGGCCACATCAAGAAGAGGAACAAACGTCGTGGTTGGCGAAGCTTGTGAACTTGAAGTTGTACTTGAAGTGGTTCCACTTTCGTCCGTCAACTTCCTGACAAAATACTAGGACTTTCCGCACAAATAACTTCCAAAACATCCACTACCTCTCAAAACGAATTGAATCCTCGTCGCCAATGTAACAATGACGCCCGGATGGCCGTGTAATAAACCAGATTTAACTATAAAAGAAACTACACTTTATTCGGCCGCCATGATGCCCGGAAAGCATGGCCCACACAAATATCCATGATCCTTTGCACGTTTACAGTAACCGAGAACTTCCGCTAACACAACTTCCGGTAGACAATACTATCGATACATTACACTCGTTATGGAGTTATTGGCAAAGTTAAGGTGGCTCTGAATCACATGTACACGACTTTCAATCACGATCCTCGCAACATTAGGCTGGAAAGAAATACACGTAGCTGGGGCCGAGCGCGGGATTAAGTTTGTATCCGCTACGTAATTAGTCGCAACTTCGAATTTCATTGGCTGAAGAGATGATGCGAGTCAGTTGAATGGATTTAAAGTGGTACTGCGACCAAAAAAACAATTATTTTTTTTTTGTTGGATTTCAAAACTATGTTAACTAAACACTAACTGACCCAAGTTTTAAGTTCTGATTTTAAAAAGGCACCTGTTTATTTTAACTGGAATTTTCTTATTTTTTGGTCCGCCATTACTAACTTGAAAATCTTAAGAGAGCTGGGTCGAGGAGAAAATGACGTCAAAGACTCACTAGTTTAAGAATGCAATGCGTGTGTACGCGGCTGAATTAATATGCAGCACGGGAATTTCGGGCTTTCAGACTTTTAAACCCGTGTTTTGCATATATAATAAATTGCGCTTACACGCTGAAATCTTAAGCTAGTGAGTAAATGACGTCATTTTCTCTAGATCCAACCCTCTGATGTCCTGTCGGTCAGTTTTGAACGTGAGTAATGGCGGACCTTGAAATCCAAAACTTACACTCAAAATAAACAGCCTTCGGATAAAACTCAAAGCTCAAAATTTTGCCAGTTAGGTGTTAAGCGAACACACTTTCAAAATCTGAAGAAAAAAGGAAATGATTTTTTGATCATAGTACCACTTTAATGTTTTGCAATAGCTGACAGATTTGATAAGCTTATATTAATTAGCATATTTCCCAATGTGCAAGATCACAAACTTGATTGAGATACATGCAGTTGACATATTTTTTGATGACACATTTTTAATGGTCTCTTTCTTAATTATGCTCTATTAAAAAAGCGAGGTGTTGCCATAGTCGAGACTGTGAGATCAACTTGCGAACCTATTTTATTTTTCCATAACATGCATAAATAGTCATTGTTCGCCGGCGAAAGATAAGTACAAAAAAAAACGTCAAAGGGTTAAGGACAAATTTCTTATGAAACAATGACAATCAAATAATTCAGTTAATGAATGATAAAATAAATGCACTGACAGAAAAAAAAACACAAGTGAATCCGTGTGTACAGTAAAATGTTGCTTTTAACGATCCCGACGTTTTTTTCTTTCTTTGTTTTATCCATGTTATGTGGGCACTGTAGGCGACTGGCAGCGCACTCTAAATCTTAAATCAGCCAACCGACAAATGACGTCAAAACTATTCAAAGTAGAGAGTGATTCCAACACGCAGTAATCTTATAAAGGGCTTTATTCTTCCAAGTTCAGTTTCGATTTCTCAAATCTTTCGATGCGATGAATAAGATGAGAAAGATGTAAACGATGCGAAATAGGTTTTCGATGCGATAGATGCGATAAATGTGGAAGATGCGGTTCGAACTAAAACATATAATAAGCAAAAAACTATCTTAGAACTCTAACATACATATCCCAAATCTGGCACGCGATATAGCATATGTGCCAGTATACAAAGTTTAAAGAAAATTAGCGACTAACGTAACCTAACTTATAAAGGGAAATGAAACTATGAAACTGACTTACTTTAGTCTCCACGGGTAAAAATCAAGAATCTTTCTTTAACTTCGTAAGGAAAGGGTGATCCTTGTCCTAGCTTGTTGTACTACAATTCTGATAATTGTCACACCCAACAGGGGTCTTAATTCGCATGAAAACGAGATCAGCTATCAAGTTACTAAAAATAAAACGATGAATAGAAAAGGAGGGCGTGTAAAACTAACAGGCACCTCTGCCCCTAATAGGTTGGATAAAGCTCTTCTCCGGGGTTCTTATAGAAGGATGGAAATGGGGCCGTAGTAAAGCATCCCCGGATATAGACTGGAATTCCAGTGTCACTCATTACAGTGTAGAATTTAGCCCTAATGGCTGGCTTTCGAAGGTGATTAAAGATGAGAATGGCCTGCCTTGGGTAAGCCATATAAATGCCTCATTGATGGCCTGCCTTCATTATTCCCCACCCTGCCGGTTTCTGCCGCATGAGGCGGCCAGGAGTATTGCTTCCCCCTGGTTGGGTTGCTAGTCTATCGAACGGTTGCCTCAGTATTTTGCGGTTTAACGATTGGCCGGTAGCTGCACCACGCACCGTTTATGTTCTAAGTTGGAGAAATATCTAGAGGCTGTCTTTGAGTAAAGTGTTTAGTCCAACAACAACACGATGATATCAAAGTACATGATTCTTTAACTGTCTCCACTGATTTTTACAGCACTTGCTCAAGTACTTCATGGTATGATTAATATTGGAAAAAGATTTAAAGTTTCTCAGGCTAGTAAGGTGGTAATAGCTTTTAGGCTGCCAATTTTTTTTTTTTGTTATTAGCTCCACATGTTTATCTTCATTGGCATAAAGATATAATTTTTTTAGGTATTTCAGCATTTTAACAGCATACGAGAACACAAATCTGTTCGTAAAAATGAGTTCAAATGCACGATTTTTCCGACTGAAGATTCACCTTGGTGACGTCATCAATGTCTTAGTATGGAGATGCACGGATACGAGTCACGTGAGTAATGCAGCAAAGACAGGACAGGATAGGATAGGATACGATAGGATGGGATGGGATGGGATGGGATGGGATAGGATGGGGTGGGATAGGATACGATAGGAAAGGAAATGAAAGGATAGGATGGGATGGTATGGGATGGGATAGGATAGGATAGGATAGGAAAGGATAGGATAGGATAGGATACAACTTTATTTAACTATGTTGGCCAGGCACACAACAAAAGCTGGTTTCCAGGTGGGGCGTAAGTAAACACGTTACGATAAGTTAAAGAATGTTATGTATGAAGGATTGATTAAAGATAAAAATATTTATATACACATTGCATGGAATCAGTGCGATCCAGTAGAAGGCATGGAAGACGAGGAAGCAAAATTATGTTTCAAATCCGCAAGCGATTGTGCGGTCTTTACCTCATAGGAAAGATTGTTCCAGAGCATTGCACCACGACTGCACCTAAAGCTGCGCTTCAGAAAATTTGTGTATGGCCTTGGAAGTGCTAGATCAGTATCGATATTCCTAAGATTGTAATTTATATTAGTATCATTGAGTTTTACAAAGGAGTTACTCAGTTGGGGGCAGATAGATCATTGAGGATTTTATACATGAGGGTAGCCTTTGTATGGAAGCGCCTGGTTTCAAGGGTTTTGCATTTCAAGTTATTCAACACATCCACAGACCTAACATCATATGAAGAGCCTGTACATGTAATACCCCTTCCTGCAGGATTCTGAATTTTTTGTAATTTATCTTTCAGTTGCTTACCACAGGGGTGAGCAGTAGTCAAAACAAGGTTCATTTAGTGATCTGTATAAGGTTACGGGGGTGCAGAGGGGAACAAAAGGCTTAATTCTTCTCAAAGCTCCTATGCCAGCACATGCCTTTTTAACATATATAATCAATATGAGTTTCAAATGTAAGCTTTTTATCTAGTAGGACTCCCAAACATTTGTTAAAGAGTACGCGTGAAACCAAATTATTATCAATGGATATTACGTTAGACGAGTAGCGACATGTCAAACCATGTTTGGCAATGTACCTGAAACTTATCAAGCACACTCCCACAACAAAGAAATAAATAGAAAATGAGATCTTATGGAATAATCACTTTATCACAATAGGCGGAAATCCATTTTTTATCGACAATGGTATAATGCCGGAGTAAAGACCCTATCGGATATTCTGGACGAAGAAAATTTCTTGTTCTTCCCTGAAATTAGGAAAAAGCACAAAATAAAAGCAAACTTTTTACGTTATTTTGGGTTATGCAACGGCATTCCAAAGTACTGGAAAGAAGCCCTTAACCGCGACATTGAAAACGAATCAGTTACTACAGGACAGTCCGCGACACACCCTTTCATTTCAATTTTCACTTCATGTCTCCAAAACGTTCCAAAAACCTGCATCTAAAGCTTGTATAACTAAGGTCGGTTTTACTGATCACAGCATCGAGGCGCTATACATTACCCCGTTTAAAGTCACTAAAAACATAAAACTCTCGATGTTTCAATGCAAAATTAACCACCATATTCTTTACACTCGCGACAAACTTTTTAGAGCTACAATTATCGAAAACGATGAATGTCAATTGTGCGGTGTAAGACAGACCCTAGAGCATCTGTTCGTAGAATGTTGGCACGTCCATTCTTTCTGGAACATTTTTGCCTTTTGGTGGAACTCTTGTAACTTGCCCAAGGTAGCTCTGACGAACAATGGTAAAATATATGCACATCACCCCGAGAAGCGATTTTTTCGCGCTGTCAACCTGTGCCTGATAGTAGCTCTTTACTACATCCATACTGCAGCCAAAGAAAGTGAATCTTACAGCATAACATCGTTCAAAGTATTGTTAAGGAGCAAATTATCCACGGAGTCACCAAGCGTTCGAGCATACGTGAGCTTTTAGATACTCATTAAGGTGGCCGAACACAGTTTTGGCGCGCACAAGTATTGCATAAAAACAAACATGGCATAAATAGAGCGATCATTTTATTTGCTCAATGTCTGCGCTATCTGTACTATTTTTTTCTTCACAAATGAACACAATGTATTGAATTGATGGTTTTACTCTTTTATTACAAAGGTATGTTAGAAAGGTAACGATGTAAAGAACTCATCTCTGCTATTTCTTTGTTACTAAAAGAACCCAGTTAAATGCAGCGCATGCGTAGTAAGTCGAAAAAAGTGCGATTGAGTGAAAAATTGACTTCTCGGAGGCGCTTATTTCTCTAGAACCACTCATAAGAATTTCACGAAATTTGGCACGAAAATACTTTAGGAAATAAGTAACCGGAGGATTGAAAAAAAAATTGAACTTTAACAAAAGAAATTCAAGATATGCCAGTGAACCTTCAAAGAGGGATAATTAAAGATCTCTTTGTTAAATTATTATTAAAATAGCGCTAACTTGCGAGTATCGTTACAAGCTTGTTGCATGCAAATTATAAAGAAAATCTAATGACTAGATTTTCTGCAAATAAACAAAACCGATTTTAAACACCTGTTTATATTTGATCATGTTGCCATGGCAACAGTACATACGTCAGCTTAATTATCAAAAAGTTGAAGTTTGTGTTGTTAACTTGCTTGCTGCCATTTTTGGTGACCAAAGGATCAAGTGTTTTAGAGAAAAATGTAAATGAAACAGAGGTATCAAAAACTGTGTTCAGCCACCTTAATATATAACTGGAGCAGGCTATATTCTATTTGATTTTATGTGTAATGATTGCGAAGTATGGCGAACAATGTTAAATACTGTATTGTGAATGGTATTAGTAGTGTAAGTTAGATAGTATTGTGAGTAGCAGCAGTAGTGTAAGTAACGGTTGTATTGTAAGTAATGTCAGCAACGGTGTAAGTGATATTAGTATTGTAAGTAGTGCAAGTACTGTAGGTATTGTTGGTATTGTAAGTAGTGTTCGTAGTAAAAATAATGTTATTATTGTATGTAAATTTATGATTGAGAGTAAAAAAAAAACTTCAAAAAACATCATATAGATTTTTTTTTAAAATCTGAACTTCACAAGAAACAACAGAGATGTGATTGTAAATAAAAAGAGAACTGAGGTACCGTGGCAGAAGCTTTCTAGTGATAGCAGCGTATACTCTAAAAAAATAGATCAGCAGTATAGTTAAGGCGGGGGTCCACCCGAAAGCCGTATTTTGGCTGGGTTTTATGTTTTTAATGCAAATATCTCGTTTACGTTTCAAGCAATCAAGAATCTCTATGCTCATTTCACATATCTATGTTTTGGGTCGTTTTGTAAATTTTTTGGTGATTTTTAGGTATATTTGGAGATAAATAGTCTTTCTCAAAGGATTAGTTAAATTTATGGAAATAGGAAATTTGGAAGATTTGGTGTTGTTTTAAAATTAGAGTTTGAAGTTAAAAAAAGTTAGTGCTAAGCTTGTTTTCGTCCTATAAAGCCATGCAATTACTGTTTTCATTTGTTATCTTGACAGACGTGTTAAACTTGTGATTTTCTTCACACCTATTAGCTTGACGGTAGCTACAGCTTGAATGACCTTAAAAACTTTCTCTTAAGCAGAGGAATGGTAATCATGTTTGATTAATCAAGAGTTGACGTTTCCATTCTTTCTTAAAAAATATTGTCAAACACACATTTAAGATTGACATGCACGGTTTCCGAAATCTTTGATTCAGAAAACTTGGAGTATCTAGCAAATGTATATGCCCGTTTCAGGCAGCACCAGCCAACCACAAATCCTGGAATCAAGCATTATGATTGGTTTATTATTCCGTTGCTCCTTTTGACTTCGACAATGTAGTTTTCTTTAGATCGTAAGCGGCGGAGTTTTAAACCGGCAAAATCGGCTCTACAGTGCAATTAAAATTAACTCCCTTTTCACCTTTTCTTGATAATATCGCCACCGGGATTAAAAGTATGTGTTTTTCTAAGTCAAAATATCGCTTTCACGTGGCGTCATCACTTTGGAAAATCTAAAACTAACAGCCACCTTATCAGGCATAGGAGGCGTCATATCTATAGCTATTTACAATTTTGCAGCTCAATAGAGCATTGGTGTACGCCTCTAAAGTATACCAATATGGCGTTTTCGTACTGGGCTCTGTAAATTTCTGCGAAACGTTTCGACGTAGCACATCAAACAGGTGAAACACTGTTCCATCGGGATATCCAAACACCGAGAAGAGAGTTGAAAATGCGACGCGCAGCGGAGTATTTTTGACGAAATTTGAGGTGTTTGGATAGCCGATGAAACACTGTCTCGAGTGTTTGATATATTTTCTCAATCGAAACAAAAACTATGGAGTAAACGGAGAAGTAAAAGCGTCAAAATCTATGCTAATTAAGGTATCACATTATATATATCGGGCAACATTCTTGCCAAATTTCAGCAAAAAAGGATGAAAACTCGCTGTAAACGAACTGGAAACGCGTTCCTCATTCGTTGAAATTCTAATTTTGAGAAATATAAAGGCGCCGGTCGCACTAGTTGACAAAAATTTTGTAAGCTCGGCCGAATCGCAGGAAAAAATTTGGTGCCAAATTTTTGGTTAAACGCGGTCGCACTGGGAAGTGACAAACTTAGTTTTTATGTCTAAAACGTCAATCAAATTGTTTGCCCTTTTCAATGTTTCATACTGTTTCTTCTTCTGTGCGCTGCAGAGGCATCGGCAATAGAAGAAGTAGGTTCGAGGGAAATAGACCTTGAATTTGATTCTTCGTTTCTGATCTGGCTTGAAAAAATTTGGGAGCCGTAATAGTTAAATGAACTCCCTCTCTGTTCCTTTTCATCTGTCAGTAATAACATGAACGGCCCAACGCCAGCTGCTCCTTGAAAGCGCTGAAAATCGAAATTTTCGTACGGAAAGCGAGCGAAATTTTCTCTTTCCGTACTTGTTGCACTAAAGTAATTTTCAGTTTGGCGCACTTTTGACCGCGCGTTAATGGAGTATGAAAGGTGCTAATGGATTTTGTGCCGCTAAACAGACAAAAAAGTGCGATAAAATCGCCTGACAAAAAATCGGCTAGCCCCTTGCTGATTTTTTGTCGCGGCTTCTTTGAAGTTCGGTAAGGTCGGACAAAATTTTGTCAAGGCGAAACACACCGGTCGCACTCGTCTACAACACTCGTTGACAGGTTTTTTGCAAAGGAAACAAAAATTCTGCTTAGTGCAATATCTCTAAAAAGGAAAGGAAAACGCCATTCTTTTTTACTTTGAAAAGCCTTTCAGATTAACAGCAATTATTTTTTTACTTCATAGGCACTTTAAATGACTGTCGTTACTGTAAAGGAACATGATGCATACTATGCAAATTTATTTTAAAAGTTTATGGTGACTGTACATGAAGATCAGTGTATTTAGAAGCACTGATAGGTCGTTTCAAAGTTAGCCATTACGCTTGTTTCCATTGAATTATAACATGGACAATGCCAAGACAGTTTCGATGCTTTAAAAATGTCATAGTCCGGCATTTAAATTTGAATTTTTCTCCGCTG
>JAHPZR010051264.1:0-17500 GCA_019787425.1 Platygyra sinensis | reverse complement strand
AAGAACACGCCCAAAAAATAAACCTGTGTGCGCATGCTCATATGAAAGTAACATAACAACCATAACAACATAATTGCGCAACATAGGTGCGACGAAACCTCGTTAATTAAACACGTATTTAACAATGATTGGATAATTAAGTAAATAATTAATATGGACAATATCACACGCCAGAGAAAAAGCCGGAGAATGCGTTTGGTTGTTTTAGTGAGCATAATTAACTGTATCAGTAGAAATCCTTATATTTTACGGATAACTAAGCCAAAAGTTAACCAAAAAGGTTTAAATCCACGAAGCTAAATCTAGCCATGAATACACACGCAAGTAACTAGTTGTTAGGTTGTTTTTCCACTATGGTAAAGGTGTGTAGCTACGCCACTGGACTAAGATGTTCCACGCACAAAGCAGACACGTGCATATGTACAAAATGACCACGCCTTCAACAACATACCGCATTGCCTTGTTTGTAGAAGAAAATAAGTCACACAGGAAGTTACACCCAGAACTAAATACGTTTGTAGTGTAATACGCCCCTGATATCACAATAAAGTGCGGTGTTCTCACAAGGAAATAAAATACACAGAAAAATACGCCCATAATTAAACAAGACGTAAAATACGCCCGTGAGAACATGCTCACGCACTGACTACACAAGCACTCTCGTTTGCTGTATTTCTTGGCATCGTGCAGAATGCCTATTGCTCTGGGGACATTTACTGGCAGTTCATTGAATATCTTGACTCCAAGGAGGCGAGTCATATGTTCATACCAGGTAGGTGCTAATAGTCAAATACGCATGGGCACGCCTTTCTTTCTTAATTATGAGACGACTACCCAAACAGAAAGTATGATGACATCACAAAGCTTAGGCGCTAAGCTGCGAGTCATGCAACTATCGCTAGAGTCATTAGAAAATTCTCTTACACTAGGTCAGTGTCTAGGTATCAACGGCACTTAAGCGTTCTCGTTCTTCGGCGCTGATAACATCCGAAGAAAACCCGTTATTGCTGTACTGTACAATGTAACCTGCAACCCAACGGACCAGACTTGGACTAGGGTGTCCATATGTCGTAAATCCATCGATCTACATCTCTGACAAAATGACAATTTCTGCAGGAAATTGTAAATTATCTGTCAATCTTTCAGTTTATTATTCCTAGAAAGTACATAAATTAGCACTATCCTTTTATAAAAAAATACCTCATACTCATTAGTTGATAGGCATGACCCTTTTTATGCCGCAAACCTTGCTAGGCGTATATTGCCAATCAGAACGGCAAATTTATGAAAATTAGAGCCTGATATTATGGAATATCTTCAATCTTTACACCTTTCAACATTGTTGAAGTGCATTACAATTGGTTAAAAAGTAATAGTTATTCAATGATTTTTCGAGGTTTATAACTCCGCACCAGTTACTTTGTGACTGTGAATTTCTTTGTGTGCATTCGCCATAACACTCTTGTGTATATTGAAAAAAATCAAATCACTCGTAGGGTATTTCATGATTTTCCACTAGTTGTAGTTTCGTGTGTACAGCATATCCATTTACACTTATGCTTACACAAGAACTCGCTCAGAAAGTTGCACTTTTCCTTTACCACATAATTTTCCAAGGTTTTCACGCACCATTCTCCGTTGCTGTTGAGGCTGGCATTTCGGGCTTTCATGTTAATTCCTGTGCTGCATGTGGATGCTTTTATTTGATTGTCTCGTATTTTTGGGAATTCATTCCCAACGGAGCAGCACATTCTGGGAAAAAAAAAACATTTATAAATCCAGTATCTTTCGATATTCATATTACGTTTCGTGGTAGATTCAATAAGTGGTTCGCCGTAATCGGCGTAGTCAAAATTAAACTGAAATTAACCTAAATATTCGGGTTGGTAGGACAGCTATGAAACATGTTAACAAGGTTTGTCGGAAAGTAGCTCAAGACCAAATTGTTGAGGAATAAACATTTTGCAATTAAAATATTTTTGTTTGCGTCCGCATTGTTTGTATCAGCTGAACCTGGCGGACAAGGACTCAAAAACAGGCAGTAAGACAGTAATTAACTACTTAAAACGCGCTGAATCCGTTTAGATGCGCAAAACTTCCATTCGCGTAGAGAAATTTGAAAACCCAGTTTTATTTCTACGGTTAGGCCTACCGTCCACACTAATCCGTCACGAAAACGCAGCTTTATTTCTACGGTTAGGCCTACCATCCACACTAATCCGTCACGAAAACGCAGCTTTATTTCTACGGTTAGGCCTACCGTCCACACTAATCCGTCACGAAAACGCAGCTTTATTTCTACGGTTAGGCCTACCGTCCACACTAATCCGTCACAAAACACAGCTTTATTTCTACGGTTAGGCCTACCGTCCACACTAATCCGTCACGAAAACAGAGCTTTTCGAAAACGCTCTTCAAACCGGAGGATTTTGAAGACGCTGCATTTTCGTTTTAGTGTGAACTGAAAACATTTTGTAAACGAAGCTTTTCAAAAACGACGGCTGCTTGATTGTCACGTAATTTTCCTGCCCGAGTTTTCCTCAAACACAAATCCAAAATGATCAGTGATTGTCGCGTTTCAGAAAAAGTCGAGGTTTGAGATTTTTCACCTTCCTTTGCGGTATCGACGATGTACGAGACCGCAAATAAGGCATCCGAATTATGCTTCCTGCGCATTCCTATGTGCTTATGCTTGTGTCGTGGGCGTTCTCACTACCATAATGCTCATGCATGGTGATGCTTTAGCTTATATCCTGGCCTGGTATTGGATCCCTGTCGATCGGTTCCATAGAACTTTAAGTACATTTGTTAAAAAAAAAGCACAAAACAGTCAAAAGGGTGACGGCACAGCCAGTGTCAAATAGCTTACACAGCGACTATTCTCTAATACAACATCCCCACCTACCTTAAAGGAACTCAGTCAAGGTATATTGAGTTATTTTAGCCAGGAATAAAATTACCGTTAAATTGAAGAAACGTGAAAATAATAGTTTATTAAGATAGAAAAACACCAAAGAAATAATGATAAACCATAAATGAACTAGAATTCAGTTGCTAAGGATGGAGAAGATTGTCACGGATTATAAACTACGTAGCTGAACAATTCATGCTTAACTTTCCAGGATGTGCAAACTATGACGCAGCTCGGTTTGATGATCTCAATGACTTCAACTCATTTATTAATTACTCATTTATCATATGACTAAGAAAATTGTGAGCCCGTTAACTTGCACTGTAGAGCCGATTCTGTTTAAAAATCCGGCCGCCGCTTATGATCTAAGAAAACTACATTGTAGGAGTCAGAAGCAGCAACGTACGAATGAATAAACCAATAATAATGTTTGATTCCGGGATTTGTGATTGGCTGGTTCTTCCGCTTCTGTATTCGACTCCAACAATCTAGTTTTCACTGGATCATAAGCGACGGAGTGGGAGTTTTAAACGAAATCGGAAGGAATGAAACGTTCTGATTCTTCCGACTAACATTCCGACATTGCTCATGATTCCGATTTTCGATTTTCACTAGCTTTCTTACGTCTCCGACTACGATTCCGACTCCGACTCCGTCGCTAGTGAAACCAGCCTTACGCGGTCATATATCTTTGCTAAATAGTCCAAGTTTTCTCGATCAAAGATTTGGAAAACCGTGCCTTTCAATCTTGAATGTGTGTCTTACAATATCTTTTAAGAAAGAGTAGAAACGTCAACTCTACATTAATTCAACTTGATTACTATTCCTCTGCTTAACTATTCTGCTGATCTATTTAAGCAATAAGTTTCTATGGTTTATAGGCGGATAAACCACGCGGGATGTTGATGGAACACGAGAAGAATTTGTAAATCACGAGCCGCAGGCGAGTGATTTACGAATTCTTCGAGTGTTCTACCGACATCCCAAGTGGTTTATCAGCCTATAAACCATAGAAACTTGTGGTCTATTGCTTTTATATAATAATTCAGAAGACGCGCGATTTTTCCGTGGGTTTACCGGCACAATAAACCATAGCTGATTGACTAATCAGAGTGCGCGCATTGATTTGGTTGTTATATAAATGTTGTCAATATTGTAAACTAAAGAAATGAATTTAATTGAATTAGAGTTGCCTACCCCAGGCCCCGAAAAGGAGCTGCGTCACAGATATAGTGCTTGTCGGCAAATTTACCTAACTATATTTTTTCGATTTCACCATCCATCTTATTCATTTCTTATTATAACTCGCCTTGTTCTCTTTTTATTTACAATCACATCAAAAAAAGAATTTAAAAAACCCTTTTTTTTGAAGGTTCACGTACATTGTCAAACATGGTTTGACAGGTCGCGACTTGTCTTTGTCGCATCACTTACATGACTCGCATTCATACAACGCTATACCGAGACATCGATGACGTCGCCACGCGTGAATCTTCAGGCGGAAAAATCGCGTGGTTAGGTCGAAAGACTGGTAACGAGCCCTGGCGTTGAACTCATTTTTACGAACAGACTTGTGTTCTCGCATGCTGTGAAAATGCTGAAATACCCAAAAAAGTTTTTATATCTTTATGCCAATGAAGATATCACAATGTGGAACTGATAACAAAACAAAAACATCAGTAACAGATCACCAAATTTTCGCGGCCAAAAGCTATTACAACCTTCTTACTAGCCAGAGATACTTTTTTTCAATATAATTAAATTATACTATGAATTACTTTAACAAGTGCTGTAAAAATCAATAGAGACGATGCACTTTGATGTCATCGTGTTGTTGAACAAAACACTTTACCTACATAGAGCCTCTATAGGTCTTTTTTCGCCTTAGAGCATAAACGGTGCGTGGTGCAGCTTCCGGCCAATCCGGCGTTAAACTGCAAAATACTGAGGTAACCGTTCTATGGACTAGCAACCCAACCACGGAAAGGCAATACAGTAACTCAGGCCCGCTTCATGCAGCAGAAACCAGCAGGGTGGGAAATGGAGACAGGCCCTGCGAAGAGTTAGTGTAATCCACGAGGCGTTGATAGCTCTTACACTAAGCAGGCCATTCTCATGTTTAATCACCGTCCAAAGCCGGCCATCAGGGTTAAATTCTACACTGTAATGAGTGAGTCCAGAATTCCAATTTTCAGCCCAGTGTACCTTACCGCCGCCCTATTTCCATCCATCTATAAGAACACCCTGAGATCAGCTTCATCCAATCTATCAGGAGCAAAGGTGCCCACATTAACATGGGTAAAACATAGACACAAAAAATGGTCGGGATCATTAAAAACAACATTTTACTGCACACACGGATTCGCTTGTGTGTGTGTTCTTTTTAATTTTGTCACTGCATTTATTTTCTTATTTATTAAGTAATTTGATTATCCTTGTTTCATAAGAACCTTTGTCCTTAAAGAGCGTGACCATAGAGGACTTCGCGCTTGTTGGGGGATCATGGGTAATCAGGGCTTATTTAATCCCTCAGCGGGCTTTGTTATCCTCAAAAGGGGCTCAATATTTTTCATAACGTGATTTTCTTTCCACAAATGGGGCTCATTTAATACCCGGAGGGCTCTTTCTTTCGCCAAATGCCGCTCATAAAGCTTAATTTGTATCCTCTTTGCAGGCGGTAGCAAAATTGCAGCATGGAGATTCTGTCGGCGCCAAAATACCTTGATGTTCAACTTTGAAGCACCTTTCGAAACCTTTCATTCGCGGCGGGGCTAAAGTACAGGTCACAGGTCACAGGTCACAGGTCACAGGTTACAGGTCATAATAAAAACTACTTGTGAATTTGCGGTGAGTTCATATTTAGTTCGTATCTATTTACTTCGTATTTTTTTAGTTTGTATTCTTTATTCATCTCTACTAAGCCGATGATGTCGTCCTATTTTTCTACGATTCCCAGTTTGAGATTTCAAAGTCCTTGAAATCCGCATTTATCAAAATTCTTTAGCCCTGCTTGTTCTAGTAATAATGCTTCGCTAATGGTTTACTGGGACGTTACTAATGGTCTCTAATAGCCTTGATATCCACCCTACCCCGGATTAGTAGTCGAGCACATGTTCGCAAAGATGACCGAGTCTTAAAGGATCTTGTCCTTTTGTTACCATTCTTTATCCACATAAAGCTATCGGCTAGTGAAATAGCATCGTGTGCGTATTACTACCACGCAATCAGATAATGTACACGCGTATTTTATGAAAAAAGACAGTGTTCTTTATTGCGATTAAGCGCCAAGACGTCGATCGAATCTTATTGAACTAGTGACTCAAGAAACGTCAAAAGTGACCATATTTCTTAGTATATTGTCTATTCTTTTAACCCTTTCCATGCGTACTCTGAAAATTCCGAAATGGTATTCCATCAGTATATAAGAAAAATTACTGTAAACGGTGTGTAAAAGAAGCATAGACCGTATAAACGTACTTGGGCATTTTTATTTTATAATTTTGAATGATCCCAATGTGTAGGTATGTTGATTTCACGTAAGAGTGGAAATTAAACCTCCACTATTTAAAATCATCGTGGAAGAAAACAATTTTATAACGTTAGATTAACTTCCACAGTGTTCAGTGCTTAAAGAACTGACAAAGTATCCATTATCAAAATTTAAAATACGGTCAAATTTTTATGATTGTCCGAAGGGTTCATCCCTTGTAATAAAACCACCGACTTGAGAAACGTGAACAGCAACACAAGAAAAGTTTAAAGTCCAACATTTAGGCTAAAATAGTTCTTGAAATCTCGAACTAGGAATCTTAGAGAAATAGGACGACATCATCGAGTTAGTAGGTTAATTACGAAATAGATATATACGAACCAAATACAAACTCACCGCAAATTCACAAGTATTTTTGATTGTGACCTGTGACCTGTGACCTGTGACCTGTGACCTGCGACCTGCGACCTGCAACCTGCAACCTGTACTTTAGCCCCGCCGTTTCATTCGGCCCGATTGACACATACTTCGAAACCTGTAGCATACTAAGAAAATACGTCTTAAGAAATTCATCTCAAAGTAAGAAACTGACAGGTAACTTACATACATACATACATACATACATACATACATACATACATACATACATACATACATACATACATACATACATACATACATACATACATACATACATACATACATACATACATACATACATACATACATACATACATACATACATACATACATACATACATACATCACCTTTATTTCATCTCGGATTTAAAAGAGTAGCTAAGAATAGCTAATTTCTCCGAGGGAAAAAAAAAATAATAATAAAAAAAAACTAAACCAATAAAATCGTATATTATATATAATAAACTACTATTTACATAAGAGACAATTACATTGTTTTTCTAAAAAAAAAATTTTGCATACTTTAGCTCTGAACTCATTCAGGGAAGTTTGTGATCGCAAGTCCTCTGTTAATTTGTTCCACATGTTTGCAGCAGAGTATCTGAAGGAGTGAAGACCATAAGTGGTTGTATTGACATATGGGATTACAAGTTTCCTTGATCCTCGTAGGTTGTGCTCAGTATTCCTCATTTGAAATAGACCACGAATGTACTTCGGCATCGTTTTAAACTGAATTGTCTTAAAAACTGTTTTCATCATGTCTTGGCACCTAATACTATACAGATCACTAGAATGAAATTTGCCTCAGTAGCTCCTGGTAATGCAGAGACTTCTCATCCAGAACAATCCTGAGCGCCCTTTTGTTGAGATGCTCTAATTTATTTCTATTTCGAGTCCCGCAAAAGTGCCAAACTGCTGAGATATATCTAAAATATGGAACAATAAAGGACAACTCGTATCACACACGTCGAAGAAAGCAACGAAAGCAAATCGTCGTAAAGAGTTCAGTTGTCGGGAGTTGTTGTGGAAAGCACATGGTTGTGACGCAATATGTCGTCTCTACTAATATACACCCGATTGGTTCCGATTGTCTTCGGTTGTTTTTTTCGGGTCACGAAGAAATTACGAGTGATTATTGATGTTAGTATATACTAAAACAGTGAATAGTGTCAAACGCGCGCGCTGATTGGCTCGTCAAACTCCGGATATCCTGTGCTATCTACCTCCGAGCAACTCAAGAGAAAATGGCGTCCCGGTTTGCAGCCGTGACATGTGAAGAAATCATCCAAATTAATTTTTGTGGTGTGTATTATCTCACTGTTTTAGTATATACTAAAATAACTATTCACCTCAGTGTCGGTGGCTAGCGTTGGATATTTACCTCCACTTCGGTGAATAGTTGTTAAATATTACCCTCCTAGTACCCAGTAAAGAATACTTCAAGTAATGTGTCACGTGGGAGAAACCTCAGTGAAAATTTATTCGTATGACGTCATAATTTGCCATATATGAAGCACTTACCAGAGGATTTTAGCGTTTTCTCATAGTGTCTGTGCTTCGCACTAGACACAAAAAACCAGAACATATTAATAAAGCATCAGCTTTTAACTTCCGACGTTAACATTGAAGGCTGGCTTAAGTCCTTGCCTAATAAATAAGATCTCTCTGATTTTGCAACGGTATTCTGTTTTGCCCTGCGCTAAAATATCAAAGTGATCCCTCTTGATGTTATGTCCAGTGGTTTTGACGTGGTCAGTAATGGCTGAGGTAATTTCAATTTTAGCTAGGGCTTTAAAGTGTTCAGTTTTCCTATCATGAAGCCGCCGTTTAGTTTTACCAATGTAAAAACATTACAATCCCAGCAATTTTACTCAGTAATAATACTGGATTGTTGTGAGCGATTAATGCGGTCCTTGTATGGAAAGATAATTGATTAGTTGATCGTATCAACGATGTTTTGAACATACAACTGATGGTATTACACCCAGCCTAATCATGCGCCGCGCGTATGCTGCATTGACTTTGTTGGTGAACTGTGAAAAGGTGATTGTGCTTACACGAAAATCAAGACTCAGTCAACATCATTCCAGTGAATTTTAATTATCTAGTTTTAAACGTTACAAATTTAATAGACAGGGATAAGTAATAAGTAATGATGAAAAAGTAACGTAAAAATTTAGAATAAGATTACATTTAGTTAAACATCTAAGGATAAAAATGAGCGAAAAAAGTTTAACACAACGTTTCGATGATTCCATGTCATCATTGTCAAGTGAAAAGAGAATAAAAAATTTCACAACTTAATATAGCGTGCGAGGTGATAGAACATAAAATATGCATGCAAAAAGTGACAACTTTAGATAAGTGACAAATTTAAATAAATAGTTTTGCGCGTAAAAAAAAAAAAAAAAAAAAAAATTATCAGTGACATCGATCCTGACAGGTGTCAAGGTTCGACTTCACATTGGCTTCGCAAAAACTAAAATCGTACTTGAAGATTTTTCGTCTAACTTCAGCACCAGAACAAGAGCTGACAACTCACGTCAGCATTTGTTCTGGTGCTGAGATAGGACAAAAAAACTTGAATTTTACGGAGGGATTTTAAGAGCCGCAGCAGACTCAAGCTTTAATATGGCGTATATGGATGATGCTTAAACCTCCGCTATTTTTGCTTTGCCATTTCTCCTAACTTCTATTTGTCCCGTGACCTACCGCAAACTGTACCGCCTACTTCATTCCAGATCTAACACGAAACCATCGACAGTACCTGACAAAGGCATATCCCCTAGAAGGTAATATGCTTCTGCCGTACAATATCACTATCTTTGCAACTCTCGTGAACTAACTTCCTCACTTTTTAACACCTCTTTTACATATTCATACTACCTAACCCGAAGCACCGCGTATTTGTCCCGAGGGAACTTTATCTTTTCACTAAATAAATCAAAAAATTCTCACTTGACCTGCCACAATATTTTTAATTTTCGATTTAAAATCGCCATTACAAGCATCCAGATAAACCTTGAAGGTTTAAGCCAACTCACCAGAAACTCTTTCTAGTACAATTTCCTCTCTCAATGCTTTTCCCGAGACACAAATCTTTCTTATTAATATTTTCATGATCGAAAGCTTCGCTTTAGACGCCATTTTGAAAGAGATTCAAGCGAGGAGTTCGCGAAGCACGCTATTCAGAGATACCCTTATGGGCAAATATTGGAAGAGTGATTTCATTGGTCGGGAATAATCGGCAGCATAGTTTGAAACATATAAGGGCAATTTTAACTTTAAAGGACGTCCTGCACGTGTGCGAACATCATTGCAATTCGTTAAAGAATGATTGCAATTATGGGACAGTTTAAAAGGCGGCGCTTCTAGGTGATATGATTCTGCTCAAACTAATAGCCAACACCACTGGAATTCTACTGAGACCACTGAGTGAGATCGACTGCTTTACTTAATTGGCGGACCTCTAAAATATTCAGTATTAGTTTGACAAAATGTCTATCAGATGTTCTTGACCAAAGTGTGTCCACCTTGTACTGTATAAGTCAGTTTTAAACAATAAGTTGAACGAGAAAGAGATTTCAACGTGAGAAATAAAAACTTTTAGTAAAATCCAACTAGTGGTCTATTATCAATGCTGCGTTCTGATTGGTTGAGCTACTAGTAGGCTTGTTATAGCCCACTAGTAGCGAAAAGCTGAAAAGCGCCGGCTTTGAAAACCAAAACAATGGCGGCTGAATCGCTTTAACTAGCGAAAGATGTTTTGTCTCGATAATTTTTTGACCAACTAGTTGGAATTTACTAAAACAATTACAGTATTCCTCTCGCCCTCAATTACAGTATTCCTCTCGCCCTATTGAGTCAATAGCCCATTCGGCCTTCGGCCTCATGGGCTATTGACTCAGAGCCCATTCGGGCTCGAGGAATAATTGTTAAATAGCCGTGTCGTCATTCACTTGAAAGTATTTCACGATGCGTTTCTTGTATGTCAACATTTCCCAACGCACTATTTAATAGGGAGGATTTTTTTCTTTTGAACGTGTGTACTCTTGGAAAGTAAAAACACAAAGACCACTGAATTAGTAATTACTAGTAAGCGAAGACTTTCTGGATCTCAAAGAAGATCGACTTCCATGAGACCCTAATATAGTTTTGACGTCTGCGAGATATTCTTGAGGCAGTTTATTGGACATGAGCATGGCGGTTCTTGTGAACCGACATACATTATGACCTGTCCTGGTGGATCGCCGATGTGATGGTCCTGCATCATCAGTTCCTTGCTAGAAGGAGGAAAACAGACTCCTGCAAGAGAAAGGGAAATGCAGGGTGCTCTGTTAACTCAAACTGACCGACAGGTCACCAAACCGCGGTTGTACTAACAGGGTTCTTAATTCAAGGAAGTGGCTGAGGTTTGCTTCAGGCTAAATCAGAGCAGCCATATATCAAGGTGGTAACAAGGTGGGGTTCACAAAAGGCTTCCCAGGACGGGTATCACGCAATAACCCCCGCCTGCGTCGATATTTGTCCTCCGATCATTTCGGTCGAAAAGATAACTGGAAAGTTTCAACTTTAAAATCTCTACACTTAAGAGAATCAACTCGTTTTGTAGAGTCTAGTGATAGGGACATTGAAAAACTGGTTGCAAATGCTGTTCTGCAAAGTAGTGAAAAGTCAACAAAACATGCTGTCAAGGTCTTTCTTCAGAGTGAACAAAGTTTCGAGTCCTCATTCTCCTTCGCCGTTTTTGCACTTGCTCCAGACCTTTCGTTCGAATATGGATCGTCGTTCGCGTTCGCAAAAAATACGACTGTTTTGCAGTCTACTCCTTAGCCTGTCCCTGTTTTCACGGCTCAAAGCAGGCCCAAATTAAACCTGGTAAGATCTCGGAACAAAAGTTCAAAAGAACATTTAACTTCATATGTGTCAACCTCCTTCGGCGACAGACAGAAGCGTAATCCTCTTGATAGAACATTTTTCTCGACCTCTGACAAAACACGGTGTGAAAAATTGAAAAATGATACCATCACTGCTAAGGTTTGACCGCTGCGGTATTCGCAAGTTATTAAATTTCTTTTCAAGTTTAACTGAGACTCGATCCTTGAACTTTGATGCTTTGGCTTCAATAGTAGAGCAGTTGTGACTGAAATCAAGCGGAGGTAAAATAGCTTTGAGAAGGGAACGTGCCGATTTATACGATTACTTGTACTTGCGTCGAGAATTAGGAAGCTTTAGATTGGACTACGAATACGAGTTTCAGTACGAGTACGACTTTCGAATTTGAAACCAGTGACATTTCCAGAGCCCTCCTTCTTCATGGTGGTTTTACGTAGAGAGAGCACCTCATGGGATGAAATGGGTATGTGTTGTGATAATGTGAAGCCTGAAAACTAGAATTGAAAAGTCGTACTCGCAGTCAATCTGGTACTCGTAGTCCAATCTAAAGCTCCCTCCTTACTTTTGGTTAAGCTCATAGCTCAACAAATCCTCCATTACACTGCTGACCACATGACCCAAACAGGCCACAGGATTAAATGGGATCAATTTGACACTTTAGCCACTGAACAGTCTGATATACACAGTAGAATTAAGGAAAACTTGTTGATCGGCGATTTAAAACCAGCGCTTAATGAAAATGTTGGCAGTGAGCAACTTCTTCTCTACTAGCCATTTATATTGTTTCCAGCAGATTTAACTAGGTCTGTTCATTTTCATTTCCTTTTTCATTGTCATTACTTTCCTTATTTGGTGTTAGTCTTTGTGTTTAAATTTAATTGTAGTTTTGGTAACCGTTACTTCTGAAGATGTATCTTGGAACATACGAAACGTCAAATTTATAAATGAAAGTTTTTACAACATGCGTTGTCTCGTTATGTCTCTAACTGCAGTTTGTTTCTCAAGACAATTAAGGCATGGCTCTTTCATTATTGCACCCAAAAATCAGGGGAGTGGTCTATCTTCTAAGGCCTTAACCACATTAACCTAAAACTTTTTCAGACTAACAAGCCTGCATATCTTGTAATATTTAGCTGGATAATATATGCAAATTAGGTCACGTGACTTCTGACGACCAAAAACTTCCAAAAATTCTTTGAGCGAAAATGGCACCAGTTTACATTAAGAGTCATTAACCCTGAGTGCACCCAAAGGGCTCAAAACGTTAGCAGCAAAACATCTGTGCCCCGACTTTCTTAATTTTTTCGTTAATTTTGAAAATAAACGGCATTTTGTACTAGTACCCAGTCCCCCAGTAAAAGTAGACTCTTAATTTATGCTTTTATTTTAAAAAATCTCAACAGGTCCGGGCACAGATATTAAGTACTCACTATTCTTAACATTATAAAGCTAATGGCAGCTAACTAGATGCTGTAAAAAGTGGTGCCATTTTGCTAAAAAGAAATTTGAGCTAAAAATAGCCCAGACAACTCACGTGACCTAATTTGCAAATATCATCCAGCTAAATATGACAAGATTTGCAAGGCTATTAGTCTGAAAAAGTTTTAGGTTAATGTGGTTAAAGCCTTAGAAGATAGACCACCCCCCTAATTTTTGGGTGTAATAGGGAAAGAGCCATGCCTTAATTGTCTTGAGTTGTTATTTTTACTCATGATGATGATGATTGTTATTATTAGTAATAGTAATTGGACCGAGTGGAGTACAATTTAGGGATTAATCGTATCTATAACAAAATTCTCGATCGTGATTGGTTCTCCGTGCGTCTATTTGTCACGTAATAGGCGCGTGATCACGTGGGTGTCCAATTACAGCTGTCCGATTTGAACTTTTTGTAATCGGACACCTGTAATTGGATACCCACGTGATTTTCACGCCAATTACGTACGCTTCAATGGCTTCTTTAGCAATGTTCTCTGCAGTTTTCAAAACTTAGGAAAAGCGCTACAGAAGTTTTCGCTCAAAAAAAGTTCTTAGAAGACATTTTTTCCCCCGACATTTGTTATAGATACGATTAATTAGTAATTGGACCTGGTGTCGTACAATTCATGGACTAATCGTGCTCGTAATTTTAAATCGGCCTCGCGCTTCGCGCTCGTCCGATTTTGAAATTACTCGCTCGATTACTCCCTGAATTGTACTCCACTCGGTCCAATTACTATTACCAATCGCGCGAGTGATTTAAAAATCAGACGAACTCGCAGAGCGAGGCCGATTTGAAATTACGAGCAGGATTACTTCCTGAATTGTACGACAAGAGGTCCAATTACTAATGAGAACCTCTTTTGAGCGAAAACGTGTGTAGCGCTTTGCACGAGTTTTGCTAACTGTAGAAAACATTGCGAAGGAAGCCACTAAAGCGCGCAATTGAAGTGCGAATCACGTGGGTATCCAATTACAGGTGTCCAATTACAAAAGTGGGCACCTGTAATTAAACACCCACGTGATCGCGTGACGATTAAGTCACAAAAAGGCGCGTAAAGAACCAATCATGATCTTCCAAGGGAAAAAAAAAAATTGCTGAACGAATGATTGACTGAATTGATTGAAAAACGTTTAAGACGATCGAAAGAGCTGTATAATACCAAAAACTCTAAAAGAAAAGAAACAATCAAACACAGAGATTTTTCAAAAAATGAAAAACAAAACAAAAAACATGAAACTCACAGTAAAACTAACAGAACTCGATCATTTTGTTGCTCGGAGCAAAATCAAGTGAACTCCAACATAAACAAGGATTTGAATAGGCCAATTGACCCCTGATGGCGACAGAGCTAATTGAAACCAAGCTGTCACGTTTATTCTTACTATACATTATGTATTTTGCATCCGCTTTTTTGTTATGATAATAATCAAGCTTTTAGAATGATTGAATGCTTAACCAGAATACTTAACCACCAGAGGTTCATTCTTTACAACTGCGATGAACTGAAATCGACTGTTTAAGCTTCAGATTTAACTCGCATTTTAGCATAGAGATGATTTTCTCACCTGAAGTGTAAATTTTAGAGACTCGATTTTAACCTAATTGAAATGATATGGGCCGATGTAGCTTTGAAGTGAGTTCATAAATTGCTATAATTAAGAGAATGCCGGAATTACAAAATTATTTCCTAACTGACATTTCTGTTTTATCTACTGATAGGCCATAATCATTTTCTGTACATTTGGACCTCTTTTCATGGAAGCAGGTAAGTTTTGTTATTGTATTTTTACCATAATCTGAAAGATTGCATACTCTTGGCAGCTGTGTGCTGATTTAGTTTTTTGTACGGGGCAGCAGTTGCTACTGTTTTAAAAAATAGAAATTGAAAATACTATGTGTTTTTCAAAATACAACTTAAAAAGTCACCCAAAGTATTTCGTTCTCGCATTAAAAAAGTCTTCGAGGGAGTTCGATTTTCTTTCAAAATCCATGCCTCACGACAACAGCACCCAAAGTGTCTTTAGTATAAATATTTTATTTGCATTCTAAAATTAAACTAAAAATTAAAACGTAACGAAAATTTTTTTTTTAGAAACAGTACCGAGTTCCACTTACTAAATTTTTTATTATCTCATTGTGAAGTTGCAATTAAGGACTGGAAATGTCGCAAGTCGTTGATTTAAGCTTGTTTAATTTACGAGAAACGGAAATTTTCGAGTCCGTTAATAAACGTAATGCCCATAGAAAAAAACCGAGATTGAATACGAAAACCATTTTATCAGTTTTAGAAACGGCACGATCGATAAATAGCTAGAATTGCTGCATCCTTTCTTAGGGCTTAGAACCTGAAAACTTTCAGCTAAATTTTCGAATTTACGTTGGCGCTCCATCTTTATCTTTTCCAATGTGGGAAGACTACGAATGAAACAGCCTCCTTGAAAAATTTATGGCTGAGTTGGCATAAATGTTTAAATTCTCTTCCTTGGTATTTAGAATGGTTATGATGACTATAAACAACAAAAACTAAAGAAAAAAAGATAGCCTAGGCAGGTACCTCTTTTGCCTGTTACGGTAGCTACGGCTCATCCAATCTTAGCATCGTTGCACGTTACACTAGGTTGTTTATGGTTTATTGCATCAAGATTCCTTTTGATGTTTTTCTTGATTTCCAGTTGCATCTGTACGCAACAACTCCATCATAGTCAAACAAGTCAGTTAATACGGAAAAATGTTTCTAAGATGGTTGTTTCTAACTTGCTATACTGTTGCCATAGGCACATTTTGGGTAAACAAAACGACCGTGATTATCTATGACTGGGCTGTTTTGATGCTATTATTATAGTATTTACTGAAGAAAAGTGGCTGAAGTAGAAGACCTGAAACTCCCTTAATTAAAACCGTTGCGAGTCTGCTAATTAAGGAAACTTGCTAACGTGAAATTTTTAGCGAACATAAGAGCGCTGGGGCGCGCTGGTCGCTTATGAGTGTCTCAAGTAGATCTTGTACATGTACTATGGTGTTAACACTATGGTACTGAACCGTTGGTCTTTTCACAGTTGAAATATTGGGTAGATGGAGCCTAGACGAGCTGGACAGCGGCCAAGTTATTGAATCACTAACTCAGAATGTTTCCTCCACTGTACTTCTTGCTCGCGACGGTGCCACAAATACCCGCTTGGGAGTACTGAGCGTAGAAGACGTCAACCATTTGAGTATCGCTGTTCCCAACGGTGAATGTCTTGTGGATCTTGACGCATGCGGAGAAGGGCTTGGTGTTTCTTTCTGGATAAGGTTCAAAGGTTGGATATTAATGTAATGCAGTTTTTATTATAAGGTGCTTTAAAGGATTTGCAGTTCAGTTCCGCGTAGAACAAACTTTCGATAACTAATCAATTAACAACATGCATACTAGCAAAAGTGTAGAAAATTCATTACTCATGACAACGAAGATCCATAACTTGCTATCTTGGTAAACAAGCAAACGTTTATTAACACTTGCATTATGTACCAGTCAATTCCAAAACCGGCCATCCCTCCGGCAATCCCGGGGCATTTGACTTGCGTTAAGCTCCGTACAGTGGGGAATTTGACCCAAAATGAGGCCCGCCCGGTGGGGCATTTGACTTTCGTGTCAAAACGTCTGTCAGCGGTCGGAAGCAAAAGGATTTCGCAATATGCCATTTCTGAGTTCTCTTTTGCCTCTGTTTCAAAACGAGTCTAAGTGCAAAACCTTCCATATGAAAATGAGTTCTGCAAGCAGTTTATTTCTCATGCAAATCGAAGTCATTTTCATAAGAATGATTTCGCACTTAGACTCGCTTTGAAACAGAGGCACCAGGGAACTCGGAAATGACCTATTCTTTGATTCAGCACTTGAGCGGCGTTCACGGGTCAGATTGCTCTTGTCGATTCCACGTAGGTTTTTCTGTTGTTGTCGTTTGATATAGTTATATGGCGGAATATGCCTTTGTTTAAAGTGTGAAGCGAAGACAAGCTGAACAAGAAATTCGTAGTGGCTGAAAATTTTGCAGAACTTGTTTCCACAGTTGCTTTAACATGCCTGGAGGGTGGGGAATTTGACCCTCTTTGAATTTCTAACGGATGGGGCATTTGACCGTCTAAATTGGCAACATCGCGGGGAATTTGACCAAAATTTGTCAAAAAAGTCAAATGCCCCGGGGTTTTCCCAGGGGGGGGGGGGGGCATGGGCGGTTTTGGAATTGACCGGTACATAAATTCATGTTAGCCGGCAGAGCAGGTGGATTAGTGGGGCAGGGCGCAAAACGCAAGAGGGCAGACC
>JAHPZR010051263.1:12500-15033 GCA_019787425.1 Platygyra sinensis | reverse complement strand
AAACCGAGAGAACACAGAAATTCGAGTGTTCTTTCATTCCGAACACTGGATCGATTTCTATTCGGTTATCCGTCACGAAAACCGAATATTTCCGAACACAATCCGAAAATTGGACACTACTTACTTACGCACATGATAGCAATATGGCTACAGCTGCCAAGCAGCAGTAGCCACAAAAACTAAAGATATTGTATGAGTTCGATGTGCGTCTTCACACGAAAGTGCGGAAATCAGGAGCCCATTGGCGGAAATCCATTTCGAACGTCATTTCCCCTGCGCGACACCTGCAAAAATTCGCGCAGCATGTACGCGCGTGTGCCGCACGTGATGGCGCAATTTGTTCTAATAATAGGAAGATTGTCCTTATGTTATAAGGACAGCCCCAATACTAGAAATGGTGCTAACTTACGGTCTCCGTTTCCGATTATGGCTCCTTTGCGTTATCATTTGGTTTGAAAGATATGTATATATGAAGGCAATAAACTGCAAGGCTGATACTACGTGAAAAACGTTTCGAGACACCAACATGACCAGAACCGATAAAGCAGGATCGCAACTGTGGACAGCTGTTTCGCTCTTGTTGGAGCTCGTCAGCACAGTGTAGCGAAGATATGTAACGCCAGCCAAGAGCCAACGCACATAAATTGCAAAATGACCCGTTCACCATATCAAGCTCCGTACTTTGAACTCACTTGCGCTCCGGAACACGCGTTGCCACATCACGTGTTCCGGAGCGCAAGAAGACCAAAGTGTCACTATTGGTGTCTCGAAAAGCAAAAAATAAATGTGGCTAGACAAAGCCAGCCTAAACATTCAAGATAGCCTATTCTCTTACCGTTTGTAATAAGGAAATTATGAGAGCCATTCAGAGTACATCAGTTGCAGCTGAAGCAGGATAGAGTAGTACGGTATATTAGAACACGGGAGCCGGTCGTTGATTATAAAGCTAAAGGTTTTTTCCCGATAATAAACTATTTTTAGTTGCATGAAGAAAATGATATTAACAGTACATGGTAATAATTTGTTAAAAAGGTGATGGTTTGTGACACTTCGGATCAATATCAGTATCTGGGCAACTGCGCACCTACCCCTCCCCTAACCCAACAGTAACACTAACTTATTAACTTATTATAACATGTTGGGTTAGGGGAGGGGTAGGTGCGCAGTTCCCCGGAAAATGATATTGATCCGAGACCTCCATATCAAAAGGATGGGATGCTCCACCAGAGATAACAAAATCCTGTTTTGTGGGCGTGGCTTGAAATGTTTCATCCATAAGAGGCAGCAACTCTAAAACAATACATTATCTCCTGTCATAATTATTTTGGCTCAATACCCTAAAAGGTACAGCAAATGCTTCCGCTGTGGACCTAATGAGGCTGAACACCCTAGCTAAGAGGTATCAAACCTGCTATTCTTTTTTATATGGGAGCCCCCACCCCCGGGGCCCGATTTACGGACACTCTTAAACTGAGTTGGCTCGAAACAGCTTCCAGTATTTTTCAAGACTAAGATTTTGGTGGGTCATTATCACCACTAAAAATCGGTTCATGACAAAATCATAGAGCCAAAAAACGCCTAATCATTGGTGAACATTTTAATATGTTGTTGTTAACCTTGTTGCAGAATAGGTTACAATTTTCGAAAATTTAAGATGGCTCTGAACCCACTTCACAGAGTTTTTTAAACTTTGCAAAAATGTGCACCTATTCATGCTGATTACAATTCGATAACAAGAAATGGGGGTAACCCAGCTCGTTTTGAGTTACAAGCGCAAACTTAAGGGTACTTTTAGAAGCTCATTGTTGCTATGGTAACCTGTTATATAAAAAAAAGACGGCAGCAACTTCTTAATCAATGATGGAGAATTTCTATGACACCATCATTCTAGCATCACTTGTTAAACACTGGTAGTATTCATTCTCCAAAGTATAGCTGTTAGAAAAGTGCTGGAAACTGCTGCCAGCCTCCTCGATCAAACATTCCCACCATCACTGTTTGTGGGCAAAGAAATGCTGATATATTTTTTAAAGTGAATCGAGGTATTAAAAATTTTCTTTAAGTTAAAAAAAAAAATCAATATATTCATAATCAATGAAATACCAAACATGCAAAATAAAACAAAACCAAACAAGAATGATCAACACCAGGTAAAATAAGAGCAGCAACAAAGCTCCTGCAGTGAAAACTAAAACTTTCGTTTGATTACAGTCGAGTGAAAGATTGCTTGTCGGCTGAATAGCTTTATCTACTAGTAGTAACCACAGGTTAGAAAGTGCGGGCCTGAATGCGCTTGAAGAGCTTTTGTTTTAAATGTTAGGAATGGGCAGCAAAGATAGCAATGCATACGTTGTCTGCAAGAGAGATTGGATACCCAAAGACCATGACCTTTATTGAAAGCGTGACAGAAAATTGGAGTTACTTACGATTCTCATCAATTTTCGTCGTATCCCCCCTCCGGATATTTTTGTCAAGTTATTTAATTAAATATTCAAGCCGGTCGCGGAGGAATGTTCATTTGCTCAAAATTGAG